>JAVTVY010018115.1:0-75461 GCA_036873755.1 Hanleya hanleyi
TGTGAAAAGGGCGTCCCCACACCATCCTGGAGCCGCCATTTTGTTTGTTGATTTTCTGCGGAGATACCCGGGACAATAAACACTCGACCCTAGGGTGGTACAGATGCTAGACTGATCCTATTAACATGGTACAACACCTACAGATTATGTTTATTACTAGGACGTCAGCGAAATACTAGTACCCATCCTCCGTATGGCAGAACTGTACAACCCAGAACAAGTCTAGACATGCCTTGATCACGTGATCGTCATGGGAAACCCCCACTGGGGAATCCCCCCTGGGAAACCCCTCCGCAATTTCCTCCGCAAATTTTACCCGGGGGGAACAAAAAAGTAGGTCAATGGGCTGTGTGCCGTGTTTACACTACTACTCACATATATTGTGCATTTCACATATATGGGAGTTGATATGCATATTTGCAACAGTGTGTGCACTTGATGTGTACAGTGTAGTTTTCACAGAGTAAATTTAATACACGGGGAAATAAAAGATTCTCTATTGAAGGCATCATGTCATCATCTGTATGAAATTATAGTTACATGTAAACTTATCATGTAAAAACACGATGAATGTGAAAGGTAACAAATCGAGAGACAGGGCCCTTATTGAAGAACAATTACTGCAGGTAATCAACACTGATACCCTAAATGGAATAGGTAGATTGATCACATTTTTCACGGTTATTAATCTACGTAAACCAACATGGTTTATCAGGTAAATACCAACTGGAGAGAGCTGATGTTTTGAAAATTTCGTGCGAACGTTTGAACGATATTCTACGACATTACATAATAAGCCAATGACGACAATCTCTGCCCTTTTAAAATGTGTACTGTTTCTCTTTTCTGTTGGTCCACGTGCTACTGTGTATTATTGCAAGGGGCGTCATTTAAAAGTTGCTCCGCCCAGCTAGCCACCTGATTGACTAACAGATGTAATTTGAATTTATATTGAGCTGATGTCGGATATAATGTTCTGTGATATTATATCTGAGTATACTGAGATTGGAGTTGAAATCCCATCAAGACAGAACTCCTCCTCGGTAAATCCTGCGATTCAATACTAATACTTTATCTCATCTAAAACAGAGAAAAATCGCTTTTCATTTTCTGTGATGACGTGCAATTAACCAGGCAAAGACTTTGTACTATGGTAAAGCGTTACTCTATTCTGCCGGGTGCGTGGGATACTTGATGCATGGTTATCATGGAGTCGACAATAGTCGACAAACTGCAGTAATACTGCAGTTTGAGGATGGATCACTACCATACAAACTAGATGAGTTGTTGGTGTCCCTACAACACAATCAGAAAAGGGTGATAAATATCACCACGAAAAGGTGATGAGTTAGAGCCGTCACCCTTTTTTATGATCACCTTTAAAAATGAAGGTCATCACCTGAGAGTGCTGAGTAATGATTGTAAATTTAGGTCATCACCTTTTAAGGATGATGAGGCAAAAGCTACCCCTAGTAGTATAGAAAAACCGGCTAAACCCCTATTTTGCCGGGGGAGGTAACTCTTGCATCCGTCAGGGGGCGCTGTTTCCATGTTATAGTATAGGAAGCGCCCCCTGGCGGCCTTTGACCTCTGGGGGCATGTAAAAACATCTCTCGGAAATAAACAAAAACGGAACACGGACTCTAGGCCGCTATAGATGGCTGGGTGCATGTAAAATTTCTCCGGAAAAAAAGCGGAACACGGACTTTACCCTAAAACTCCTATCAATCCTATCCCATAGGGGTAATATTGGTTCCCGGGCTTATCGGGGCCTGCCTAGCCAGTCAATCGGGTGTTTTCACAGAAAATAAAAAATAAATAAAATAAATAAATAAATAAAATGCGGAATACGGACTCGTACAATATACAATATACGAGAAAATGCCTGTATGAAGGGGGAGGAATGGTCATATTTTTTGTGAGTTTTACTATGGGTTGTGGGGTCTTGTTTTTCTCGTCTCGCCAAGAAAAATACAATGGGAGGGATCTCGGAGCGAATCGGTGAAATTTTTGGAAAAGTACCGGGTAGGTCTGTATATAGGCTCATATAGTCCCATACTGGCTATGGGGGGAGGGGTGGTCAATTTTTTTTTGTGGGTGTTACTATGGGTTGTGGGGTCTCGTTTTTCTCGTCTCGCCAAGAAAAACACGATGGGAGGGGTCCCGGAGCGAAACGATGAAATTTTTCGAACAGTACCGGGTAGGTCTGTATATAGGCCCATATAGTCCCATGCTGGCTATATGGGAGGAGGGGTGGTCAATTTTTTTGTGGGCTTTACTATGGATTGTGGGGTCTCGTTTTTCTCGTCTCGCCAAGAAAATCACAATAGGAAGGGTCCCGGAGGTAAACGGTGAAATTTTTGGAGAAGTACCGGGCAGGTCTGTATATAGGCTCATATAGCTCCATACTGGCTATATGGGGGAGGGGTGGTCAATTTTTTTTTCGTGGGCTTTACTATGGGTTGTGGGGTCTTGTTTTTCACGTCTCGCCGAGAAAAACACAATGGGAGGGGTCCCGGAGCGAATCGGTGAAACTTTTGGGAAAAGTCACCGAGGTCTGTATATAGCCCCATAGGCTGGCTATGGGGGGTATAAGTCCAACCTGGGAAATTCACACACGTTCATTGTGATATGGGTTGTTTGGACTTATTTTTCACGTCTCGTCATTTAGAACACGATGGGAAGGGTCCCGGAGCGAAACGGTGAAAGGAGATGGTATTGTAAGGCGGGATTTTTGCCCACAGCCAGCCGACTCATAGGAATGTACATTTCTTCTCTCCATCTGTCAATCACAATGCAATGTACAACTTGTCGTCGGCGGCAGCTGTCAGTCAACGCAGCGACTGATCGTTCGATTTTAACGGAAGTTGTCATAAGACAGGTGGCGCCCCAACGCCCTGTGGTGGTGGTAGCTCCCGTGGGGTTGAGCTCGGAGCTCGGAGCTCTTGGAGCTCTTATAGCTCGGAGCTCTTGGAGCTCTTGGAGCTCGGAGCTCCGGAGCGGGCATCAACGCCCGGTGGTGGTGATAGGAGCTCCCGTGTGGCATAGCTCTTGGATCGGAGCTCTTGGAGCTCAAAGCGTGTGGAGCTCAGAGCTCGGAAGTGACGTCATCGTTTTACATCCGGGTCCTCATCTTACATCCGGGTTTTTTCATGTTTACTGTCACGTGACCGGAACCGGAAATTGTCACAAGACAGGTGGCGCCCCTATAAACACGACATGCATCACACACACACATACCTGGTGCACCCTGTACCCTATAGCCCGTAGGGCATAGGGTACACCAGGGTGCGGTCACGTGACAGTAAACATGGAAAAACCCGGATGTAAGATGAGGACCCGGATGTAAAACGATGACGTCACTTCCGAGATCTGAGCTCCACACGCTTTGAGCTCCAAGATGTAAAACCACAGTACCCGGATGGAAGACGGAGGAACGACGGGCAAAACCCACTGGCCAACTGTGCATGCGTAGATTGGCGCGACTTCCAATGAAAACAAGCCGGTCTGACCCACGAGAGCTTCACACTGATACCCCACAGGATGGTCCCTCAATCACTCAACAAACCTCCACGAATCCACAAAACGCCTGCTTTCTATACTACGGCCAGACTGCGCATGCGCAAAATGACGAAAACGGACGATACATTAGTCCAGTCGGATCCCACTCGCTCACTCACTCACTCACTCACTCACTCACTCACTCACTCACTCACTCACTCACTCACTCACTCACCCACTCACTCACTCACTCACTCACCGTCGTTAGTGCGTCCATGCGTTAAGACGAGCGTTGGGGACGCCTCACTCACTCACTCACTCACTCACTCACTCACTCACTCACCCACTCACCCACTCACTCACTCACTCACTCACTCACTCACTCACTCACTCACTCACACTCAGACACTCACACACACACGCGCGCATGCACTCATTGCGCATTGCGCCGCAAGGTCAATAGGGCTCGAAATGCGCTTTTATGCTACTAATCCTTCCTTCACTGCTCCAAAATGCCCACTTTCGCTACTACTCGTACTGATGACGTCACCGATGACGTCACAGATGACGCGGACATTCCTCAAATCGGGGTCTATACCCCGAGAGCTACAAAATGACACTCCTCACGACGCATTCGGATCACGGATGGCCCCTCTCTACCCAAATTCCTTCCTTCACTGCCCCAAAATGTCCAGTTTGGCTACTACTCGTACTGATGACGCCACCAATTACGTCACAGATGACATGAACATCCCTCATATCGGGGTCTACACTCCGAGGGCTACAAGATGACACCTTCCACGACACATTCGGATCAATAGTGGTCCATCTCTACCCCAAATATCTTCCTGCACTGCCCAAAAATGCGCCAGGCTGCGCAAGCGCAAAATGATGAAAACTGACGATACATTAGTCCAGTCGGATCCCACTCACTCACTCACACACTCACTCACTCACCATCGTTAGTGCGTCCATGCGTTCAGACGGGCGTTGGGGACGCCTCACTCACTCACTCACACACTCACACGCGCATACTCTCATTGCGCCCTGCGCCGCTAGGTCAAAAGGGCTAAAAATGCGCTTTTATACTACTATTCCTTCCTTCACTGCCCCAAAATGCCCACTTTCGCTACTACTCGTACTGATGACGTCACCGATGACGTCACAGATGCTGTGGACATCTCTCAAATCGTGGTCTACACCCCGAGATCTACAAGATGACACCCCTCCCCCACGACGCATTCGGACCACGGATGGTCCATCTCTACACCAAATACCTTCCTGCACTGCCCCAAAATGACCACTTTCGCTACTACTCGTACTGATGATGTCACCGATGACGTCACAGATGACGTGAACATCCCTCAAATCGGGATGTACACCCCGAGATCTACAACATGACACCTCCCACGGCGCATTCGGACCAAGGATGGTCCATCTCTACAACAAGGGGCCCTCGGTGGCCGAGTGGTCTAAGGCGCTTCGCTGGTGACCGCTAGCCTCACACCGCTGAACCGGCACGGGTTCGAGCCCAGCTGGTCCATGTGTGAAAGTTTGTCAGTTACTTGCCGAAGGGCGGTGGTTCTCTCCGGGTACTCCGGCTTCCTCCACCAACCAAACTGACTGTCACCATATGAGTGAAACAAACTTGAGTGTGACATTAAGCCAAATTCCCTCCCTCCCTCCCTCCTCTACAACAAATACCTTCCTTCACTGCCCCAAAATGTCCACTTTCGCTACTACTCGTACTGATGACGTCACCGATGACGTCACAGATGCTGTGGACATCCCTCAAATCGGGGTCTACACCCCGAGAGCTACAAAATGACACCTCCCAGGACGCATTCGGACGAAGGATGGTCCATCTCTACCCCAAATACCTTCCTGCACTGCCCCAAAATGGCCACTTTACTACAACCAACTGCGCATGCCCAGATTGACGCGACTTGCACTTAAAAACACGCCATTCTGACTCTACCCCACACAAGCTTCACTTTGACACCTTCCCCGACCCATTCGGACCTATAGCGGTCCATCTCTACCCCAAACACACCCCTACATACCCCCCAAAATGGCTGCTTTCTATAGCATGCGCAGAATATTGAAAACGGACGAACCATTAGTCCAGTCGGATGCTCCTCCACGAGAGCTTCAAAATAAAATCTCATACGACACCACAGGATCATTAGGGGCTCACCTAGACCCCAAAACGTCCACTCAGTATGGACCTATCCCCCATAGCCAGTATGGGATTATATGGGCCTACCCAGGCCTCGGTGAACTTTTTTCAAAAATTTCACCGTTTCGCTCCGGGACTCTTCCATCATGTTCTAAATGACGAGGCGTGAAAAACAAGACCAAACAACCCATATCACAATGAACGTGTGTGAATTTCCCAGGTTAGACCTATACCCCCATAGCCAGTATGGGACTATATGGGCTATATGGTACTTTTCCAAAAATTTCACCGTTTTGCTCCGGGACCCTTCCCATCGTGTTCTAAATGACGAGACGTGAAAAACAAGACCCCACAACCCATATCACAATGAACGTGTGTGAATTTCCCAGGTTGGACCTATACCCCCATAGCCAGTATGGGACTATATGGGCTATATGGTACTTTTCCAAAAAATTCACCGTTTCGCTCTGGGACCCTTCCCATCGTGTTCTAAATGATGTGACGTGAAAAATAAGTCCAAGCAACCCATATCACAATGAACGTGTGTAAATTTCCCAGGTTGGACTTATACCCCATAGCCAGCCTATGGGGCTATATACAGACCTCGGTGACTTTTCCCAAAAGTTTCACCGATTCGCTCCGGGACCCCTCCCATTGTGTTTTACTCGGCGAGACGTGAAAAACAAGATCCCACAGCCCATAGTAAAGCCCACGAAAAAACCCCTGACCACCCCTCCCCCATACAGCCAGTATGGAGCTATATGAGCCTATATACAGACCTACCCGGTACTTTTCCAAAAATTTCACCGTTTACCTCCGGGACCCTTCCCATTGTGATTTTCTTGGCGAGACGAGAAAAACGAGACCCCACAACCCATAGTAAAGCCCACAAAAAAATTGACCACCCCTCCCCCCATAGCCAGTATGGGACTATATGGGCCTATATACAGACCTACCCGGTACTTTTCGAAAAAATTTCACCGTTTCGCTCCGGGACCCCTCCCATTGTGATTTTCTCGGCGAGACGAGAAAAACGAGACCCCACAACCCATAGTAAAGCCCACAAAAAAATTGACCACCCCTCCCCCCATAGCCAGTATGGGACTATATGAGCCTATATACAGACCTACCCGGTACTTTTCCAAAAATTTCACCGATTCGCTCCGAGATCCCTCCCATTGACCACTCCCCCCCCCCCCACTTCATACAGGCATTATCCCGTATATTGTATATTGTACGTATTCCGCATTTTATTTATTTTATATTTTTATTTTATTTATTTATTTATTTTTTATTTCTGTGAAAACACCCGATTGTCTGGATAGGCAGGCCCCGATAAGCCCGGGGACCAATATTACCCCTATGGGATAGGATTGATAGGAGTTTTAGGGTAAAGTCCGTGTTCCGCTTTTTTCCGGAGAAATTTTACATGCACCCAGCCATCTATAGCGGCCTAGAGTCCGTGTTCCGGTTTTTTTCTTTTTTTCCGAGAAATGTTTTTACATGCACCCAGAGGTCAAAGGCCGCCAGGGGGCGCTTCCTATACTATAACATGGAAACAGCGCCCCCTGGCGGATGCAAGAGTTACCTCCCCCGCCAAAATAGGGGTTTAGCGGGTTTTTCTATACTACTACCCCTTAAAAGGCGATGGCCGTCAAGATTTAAAAGTGATGACTCTAACTCATCACCTTTTAAAGGTGACGGTCTGGTCTGATTACCATTAAAGAGTGATGGGCCATCACCATTTTTCTGTCTGAAGAAAAAGCTTAAGAACTTGTTAACAAGAATTCCAACATTGAGCAATATAATGGAACGGATACTCTGTCAGTCATTATAAGTATCAAAATATACAACCTTGCAAATGTCGGTCATGCTTGAAAAGTGTTTCTTCGAGATTTCTGTCATATATGGACAGATCTAATGACTCAAGTATTTATAAAGTACTCGCTAGACTGGTGACATGTGACAAATGACGTGACACGTTCACTGACAAATGATTTAGATTTTATCTGGAGGATCGTCGTATTATTTTTCAGCCACACCAATGATTAGTAACAGTGAACGTCACATAAAATAACAAGTGTCACAGGAATAAACTTATAAAAAAAACAACAACACAGAAATGTGTCTACTCTGATTAGTTTACTGCACAGCAAGTGGTGTTAAGCCTGGTACAGACGAACCAGTTTTTCTTGACAAGTGAGACCAAATTTATGGAAGTCTGCAGTGGCCATTACCTTTCTTACATGCCTGTATTATAGACGATGACCGTACCAGAGCAAGATATTACGAAAGGCCGTAACAGTCGTCCACAAATTTGCTCTCACTCGTCGAGGAAAACTTGGTCCTCTGTACCAGGCCTATTAATCTGCCTGGGTAAGGTAGTACGTGTCCCTGTGTGTAGGCCCACATCCTTACATTGCATATATACAGTGCAATCTTGCTTGGACCATGCAAATATCAATGAGGTAGGACAGGTACAAGCGGTTGGGGGAGACACTCTTTCATGATTTTCTTCTGTTGAACATTCGTTCACTTGTTCATTAAAGGACAATTACTATCTTGACATAGAGTTAGTATGTCAATTTTCTCTTCTTTAATTTCAAAGTATGTAAACCTCATAAGTTTGATTGAATACGTAATAAATGATTTAGATGAAATTTCATATCATCCATGACATACATGTACGTGTACGTATTTCTACAGCTTACAATTTCACACTGAACAGGGATTAAATTTCTCTGACCAATTGCATTGTTTGTGTTAAACTGGACTATGTGCTGAGTATGTAGATGGGGTAAGCAATAAATGACATTAATTTCATCTCACCATTTTCATGTATTTCTACAGCTTTACAAATTTGACAGTGTATCAGATAGGGAATGAGGAGTTTTGAACAGAGATTGAATCTTTCAGACCAAAATCAAAGTTTTGAGAGACTGTACTATTATATGGGCTGAGTGGTGGTATAACTATTTTATTCTTTGGTTCAGATAGAAATCAAATTTATTTTAGTTCCAAGTCAGGGAGATCAAATGATTTTTTCTTTTTACCGAGAATTAGTTTGCACTTGTCATATCCCACTAATCATTTTTTTCATGGTCCCTTTATGTGTCTTTGCATCTGGTAATATACTGACGAAGACACGAAGCCTGTTATCCACTGTTTTTGCAGGGTAGCAGGCCCAACGTTCACTTCATTTCTGTTCACTGGGAATGCGTTCAAACAAAGATGGCTTTGCTATTCACGTTAAGTAAAAAAAAACAGAAAAGAAATATCCGACAATAAAAAAAATCATACTTTCACCAGGAAAACGAGTTCTACTTAAATTCACAGTTATATGATATCTTTTTGAGGATTTGTTATTATACAAACTTGGACATCACACTTGTTGGGAAGATATTTGCTTATACCCGGTAACCAAATTTAATACCAACATTTAATAACAAAGTTTAATTGTTAATGTTAATTATTCCTGGAATACAATGATACTATATGTATTTTTATCATAGGAGATACAGTGGGACATTTTTGGAGTATTTGCCAAATATCTAAAGTTTAATTGTTAATGTTACTTTTACCAAGAATACAAATGGTACTACTTGTATGTTTGTGATAAGAGATACAGTGGGACAGTTTTGGAGTATACGTCAAATATCTAATTCACTCACAGACGTTTGTTTTCCCCTATCCATGAATATCTAGCCACCGTGATATTCAGCCAGATGAGTTAAGCCCATGGATACTCTCGAGAAGTCTTTTACACTGACATTAATATCCCCTGTGGGTTTTCACGCATGATCAATATGAAGTTATCCGTGGCTGATGCTGACGACTTTGGCACCAATTCAAGTCACCTCATCAACAACTCGATAAGAAGTCAGAACTGCAGATAAACTGGTGAGAGAAAGAATCCTTTGTCCACACGACGACTTTTTATCTACTTCCATGAAGGTTTTTGGTTTCTAGACTAACCATACTATAAGTGTAGTGAGAATTCAAGACAAGTTAGGTAGGATAGCTCTTCCAGATGAAAGTATCAGCTCGAAGACTAAACACAAATAAACAAAACAAATTCCCGATTATATAATCGTTTCAACCGGTCTTGAGATTGGTTTCAGTATTAAGCTTAGTCAGAAAAACGAGCAGAGTGTTTAACTTCGCAAATCTGAAAGACATGCATGCACAATACTTGAATAAATTAGGCTCTGAGATGTCTGTTCTGTCAGCATTCACATTTTTAAAGATAGAAATGCTTAATTTCCAATATTTGATGTACAGTACACTCGCTGCATAAGGAGTCTGTTCAGGTATTTGCAAACATCTCATTTCTTTAACCAAAACAAGTAAATGTGCCCCAGCTGGTTCTAACTTCCCTACGGGGTAAGATAATCATAACCAAAATGAATCCAATATCGGTTGTACATTTCCATTTAAGTGAAGAGACAATAATTGTACGCGAAGAAGATTCATGTTGATGTCTTTCAGTCATCATTGGAAACTGTTGACCGCTTCTCTCTTGCAGGAAATAATCTTCTTTTAAATTTTCCACGTTATACTTCTTCGGAATTAGTGTTATATGACGTACAAAAAGGTACTTCGAATATTAACGCTGAAATCTTTTGTGTACGACCGCTGAATACTGAATGTCGGAGCTGAAGGCTAAATACCGAATGTCGGAACTGACGGCTGAATACCGAATGTCGGAACTGACGGCTGAATACTGAATGTCGGAACTGACGGCTGAATACCGAATGTCGGAACTGACGGCTGAATACCGAATGTCGGAACTGACGGCTGAATACTGAATGTCGGAACTGACGGCTGAATACCGAATGTCGGAACTGACGGCTGAATACCGAATGTCGGAACTGACGGCTGAATACCGAATGTCAGAACTGACGGCTGAATACCGAATGTCGGAACTGACGGCTGAATACCGAATGTCGGAACTGACGGCTGAAATACCGAATGTCGGAACTGACGGCTGAATACCGAATGTCGAAACTGACGGCTGAATACCGAATGTCGGAACTGACGGCTGAATACCGAATGTCGGAACTGACGGCTGAATACCGAATGTCGAAACTGACGCCTATAGCAGTATATTAGGACGGTACAATAGATCTAGTATTAAATAAGTCTAACTGTGCCCTAGATTAGATTACTGACTATAGATCATAATTCCTTCTCTGCCTCCAAGGCGATGGCTATTGTAGTGGTACCACGATGTCCTGATTATATTAACGATCAAAATCCTTCTTGAACAGAAGCCAAACCTATGGCAAGCCAAAGTGCTTTTTATTCGAGAATTTCCGATATCGGAATCAAAATTTCCGATATCGGAATTAAAATTTCCGATATCGGAAATTCATGACCTTCTCGATATCGGAAATTCAATTTCCGATATCGGGAATTGCAATTTCCGATATCGGAAATTCGGGGACAATTCCCGATATCGGAAATTCAATTTCCGTTATCGGAAATTCAATTTCCGATATCGGAAATTGTCACTGAATTTCCGATATCGGAAATTGCAACTCTAGGGTGCACTCCACACTTGCCACGGTTTTGTACAAAGTAGTCCCTCCCTAATTTTATAATAAGGAATGTCGCCCGAATTTGACAGCAGGGTAATTCTTCTTACCTTTCTACTAACTGATATCTATAGTATCACCCTGCTGGACGTAACCATTTCTCCAAACGAGGATATAACAATTGCTTGTTGATCGCACCCACTCGCCACTACAGAGTTAATCGTGTCCGGAATTGAATATCTGGCGGACCAAAATCCGCACTTTTTCGGGAAGCGAAAATGATGATTCCTTTATGGCGATAAAATTTGACAAAAAACGAGTTGGTCGACCCCCTGTTTTTTTTCGCCATTTTAAATTGTCCTTTGGACGGGAAACACTTTAACATACATAAAAAGAAAATCATTTCATACGTTTTCGCAGGGTTGCGGGTAGAATTTGACACATTTTCATATATTTTATGGAGTTTTTCAAAAAAGTTTAGGAAGGGTTAAGGAGGATTGCACGTCTTTCCTTTTCAATTTCAATAGCTCACAAGTCTTCTGAAATAATGGCACGAGTGTGCCCATTTAGAAAATATATACTTTTACAAGGTTTTTGTTAAAGATTTTACATCTGTTTATGCCCGAAGATCCGAACCCATGCCGGTTTTTAGCCGCACATCATTTAGGTGTGGAATGCACCCCTCGGTTTTGTAAAGCTTCCAGAGCTTTCATTTCCGATATCGGAAATTCGGTGACAATTTCCGATATGGGAAATTCTACTTTCGATATCGGAAATTGAATTCCCGATATGGGAAATTCTATTTCCGATATCGGAAATTGTCACTGAATTTCCGATATGGGAAATTCTAATTCCCGATATCGGAAATTTTATTTCCGATATCGGGAATTGCAATTTCCGATATCGGAAATTAGAATTTCCGATATCGGGAATAGAATTTCCGATATCTGGAATTCGGAATAAAAAGCACTTTGGCTTGCCGTACAAACCAAAATAGTTGAATATCGGAGCTGACCGATGATTATAGGTATAGTACGGAGCCGTAAAAGGGACATAATCCGATCCGCACTTATTAACCGCGACCCCCAGTTATTAACTGCGACCCGCACTTATTAACTGCGACCCGCACTTATTAACTGCGACCCGCACTTATTAACTGCGACCCTCAGTTATGAACTGCGAACCGCACTTACTAACTGAGGGTCGCAGTTAGTAAGTGCGGTTCGCAGTTATTAACTGGGAGTATACCTCCGATGTCCCTTTTACGGCTCCGTAGTATAGCGACAGGTCATTTGTTCCAATGCGGATCTTGTTTCTAGATTTGAATATGCAGTATTGAGCAGTTCTTTCCCAGTTCGTCTATAAAACATACGTGTATATCCGTTGTATGGGATAGACAGTGAATAGAAGATTGCGTAATCAATCCTATGTGTCATTTAATGATGTTTAGTCTCCAGGCCAAGAATTCAGCTGGAGGACCTATTCTAACTCTCTTTAGATTCTCTTTACCTCAATAATTAGTCTGCAAACCATGAACATCCATTGAAGCAGAACACGCCTGAATCGTGATGTGGACAAGTTGGAAAGGATGTTTCTTTCGCCAGTTTCCCCGATAACAAAGTCGTCAAATCTGTATCAGGGTGGTATTTATGTTCAGTGCGAAAGAATCAATCATTCATCGGGGGTATCCATGGCGAAACTGGTGAAAAACTGTACTGGTTTATTTTGGAACAATAGCATGCCGTCTTGAAAGGCTGAAAGAGACGCCTGACGGAATTGTATTGGCGATTTCCCAAGAATTGTCCCAAGAAATTTGTACTCCCCTTCCCCAAAATTGTCTCTTGAAATCTGTACTTCCGTACGTTCTCAGATTTTAAGTCGTCATATCGTTTATTCAGCCATACTGCATGGCAATAGTAACAGCCGTTGTGGTTTTGCAATAAACCTACAAACTTATAGACCATAGAAGTTTATACCATCCAATAAAAGCAGAGTTGTATACACTCTGATTGAGATTGAGCCTGTGCTCTCGCAATTGACTCCGAGAACTATTTTGGCATGTTGGTTACACCTCTAAAAAGAAAACAATTTAAGACATAAATCAGACGCTTATATCTTTTCAACAGGAAAACAGAAATCTACGTTAATATACATTAACAGTTATGAAACAGATATGTCGGTTGAAATGTTTATATAAAGCCGAACGTCCCACGTGTCAGTAACCCAAAGTCGATAACGTTTCAGCTTATCAAGTCAATCCTATCTGACCTGGGCGATTTGGGGTGTAGCGCAACCTGGGGCGGGGGATTAGGTGGAAAGTACCCCACTCCCCCCATATATTTTCCTTATCCCTACGGCTCCAGTGCTGAAACTTAACACATCAAATCACCAAATCTTTGGATGAAGCTCTACTGAAAAATGTAAAAAAAAAAAAAAAAATCAAGATGGCCGCCATGATGACGGCACTTAAAAAAGGAATGTTTTGGACGATTTTCCGGTAGACATTTCAAATTTTTATTTGTGCGTTTTGTTCGCAATAATTGCATGATAAATTAGTAAATAATAATCTAATGTGAAATAAACTAGCTTTGTTCCCACTTTTCCTTCTATTCAGGCACCCCACATGGTCGCCATTTTGAATTTGCCCATGATTTTCTGCTTGTGCGTTATGCAAATAGATTCAAAATGATCCCAATATGATGTACTAACGAGTCATGGAGTGTCAGCTCTCAAGTTTGTGTCGTTCCGAAGATATAAAGAAATCATCAATGGGAAAGGTCCCCCTCCGCCTCAGACGACGTGGGGATCAACTTAACTTAGTTACCCTACATCACTGGGAATCGATGGGTAAATATCGTATTCTCACAAGAGTGGCTTGCTCGTAGCTCAGCTTCCTGTCATTCTAAGACAATGTTGTCCCAAGACGGACCTGCGTAACTGACCTCTATATTGCTCAGACACACAAACTTGAGCTTCAGCATAATTTAATGTCGCCTCATTAACAAGACTATGGGGAAAACAAAGGTTGGTTTAAGAGAGAGAACCTTGTGACCACATGATGACTCAGACAAAAACTGGTGAAAGAGAGAGAACTTTGTGTACTCATGACGACTCAGACAAAGACTGGTGAAGGAGAGAGAACCCTGTGTCCACATGACGACTCAGACAAAGACTGGGGAAAGAGAGAGAACCTTGTATCCAAATGACGACTTAGACCAAAGACTGCATGGTGAAAGAGAGAGAACTTTGTGTACTCATGACGACTCAGACAAAGACTGGTGAAGGAGAGAGAACCTTGTGTCCTCATGACCACTCAGACAAAGACTGGTGAAAGAGAGAGAACCTTGCGTCCTCATGACCACTCAGACAAAGACTGGTGAAGGAGAGAGAACCTTGTGTCCTCATGACCACTCAGACACTCAGACAAAGACTGGTGAAGGAGAGAGAACCTTGTGTCCTCATGACCACTCAGACAACGACTGGTGAAAGAGAGAGAACCTAGTGTCCACATGGTGACTCAGACAAAGACTGGTGAAAGAGAGAGAAACTTGTGTCTTCATGACGGCTCAGACAAAGACTGGTGAAAGAGAGAGAACCTAGTGTCCACATGGTGACTCAGACAAAGACTGGTGAAAGAGAGAGAAACTTGTGTCCTCATGACGGCTCAGACAAAGACTGGTGAAAGAGAGAGAACCTAGTGTCCACATGGTGACTCAGACAAAGACTGGTGAAAGAGAGAGAAACTTGTGTCCTCATCACGACTCAGACAAAGACTGGTGAAAGAGAGAGAACCTAATGTCCACATGGTGACTCAGACAGAGACTGGTGAAAGAGAGAGAACCTTGTGTCCACACGACGACTCAGACAAAGACTGGCGAAAGAGAGAGAACCTTGTGTCCTCATGACGACTCAGACAAAGACAGATGAAAGAGAGAGACCATTGTGCCCTCATGACGACTCAGACAAAGGTAGGCGAAAGAGAGAACCTTGTATCCACATGACGACTCAGACAAAGACTGGTGAAAGAGACAACCTTGTATCCACATGACGACTCATGCAGAAACTGGTGAAAGAGAGAACCTTGTATCCACATGACGACTCAGACAGAGACTGGTGAAAGAGAGAGAACCTTGTGTACTCATGACGACTCAGACAAAGACTGGTGAAAGAGAGAGAACCTTGTGTACTCATGACGACTCAGACAAAGACTGGTGAAAGAGAGAGAGCATTGTGCTCTCATGACGACTCAGACAAAGACTGGCGAAAGAGAGAACCTTGTATCCACATGAGGACTCAGACAAAGACTGGTGAAAGAGAGAAACCCTTGTGTCCTCATGACGACTCAGACAAAGACTGGTGAAAGAGAGAGAACCTTCATGACGACTCAGCCATAAACTGGTGAAAGAGAGAACCTTGTATCCACATGACGACTCAGACAAAGACTGGTGAAAGGGAGGACCTTGTATCCACATGACGACTCACACAAAGACTGGTGAAAGAGAGAGAACCTTGTGTCCACACGACGACTCAGACAAAGACTGGTGAAAGAGAGAAAACCTTGTGTCGACATGACGACTCAGACAAAAACTGGTGAAAGAGAGAGAACCTTGTGTCCACACGACGATTCAGACAAAGACTGGTGAAAGAGAGAAAACATTGTGTCGACATGACGACTGAGAAAAAGACTGGTGAAAGAGAGAGAACCTTGTGTACTCATGGCGACTCAGACAAGGACTGCTGAAATGAGAACTTTGTGCTCACAGGACGACTGAGACAAAGACTGGTGAAAGAGAGAGAACCTTGCGTCCACATGGCGACTCAGACAAAGACTGGTGAAAGGAGGAGAACCGTGTGTCCACAGGACGACTCAGACAAAGACTGGTGAAAGGAAGAGAACATTGTGTCCACAGGACGACTCGATCAAATAATGGTGAAAACTTTGTATCCATATAACGACCGAGACAAAGACTGATGAAAGAGAGAGACCTTGTGTCCACAGGACGAGAGAGAAAGATGGGTGAAAGAGAGAGAACCGTATGTCCATATCACGACTCAGACAAATACTGGTGAAAGAGAGAGAACCTTGTGTCCACACGACAACTCAGACAAAGACTGGTGAAAGAGAGAACCTTGTGTCCACATGACGACTCAGAAAAAGACAGGTGAATCCACCAGTTTTCGCGTTTGTCTGCCACGTTGTGGGTGACGTTGAATCAGGTACGCGTGGTTTCAATAACCGATACACAGAACGCAAGAGTTTCAAGTAAGCTGACTTGATATTAACACGGACGCAACAGTTGTCAATTACAAGCGTCTGGTCCGTCATTCATAATTCAGCCGTCGTCCATTAAAGAATATCCGCGTCGATAATCCAAGGACCTATTTCATATTCCACATAACAGTATTAGCACCAAATAGGCTCAAGTCATCATATCAAGTCATCTTACTTGACTCAGACAAAAACTGGTAACGAGAGAGAACACTGTGTCTGTAACGATAATGGCAACTCATGTTGGTTCATACTCCATGTAAGAATCACGAGACAATGCATACAATAGCCAAGTCCAGGGACAACAATGTGTCTAGACTTGAGCCTTTTCAACGACACAAAGAGTCAGACAATAGCTACCTACCTACATGAAGTATCCACCCTCCTGTTTCTATGATATACTTGTTGTGTAACATCACTAGACAGCACTTTACCGAATAGACTGCGCTCCCTCGGAGGAGCTCGTTTTGTAAAGACAGAGCACATATGGCGATGGCTAAGTAAACAATTCCGTGTTTGATTACTTGAGTTTGGTTACTTTATCAAATAGATAAACGCCACATGGTGTCAGAAGTAACGTGTATAAACTCTGGAATTCTCGTAGAGCATTGTGCAGCTACATAAATGACCTGTGAACTGAAATTTGAACGAGTAAATTATCGGAACTCTGTCGATGTTGTTTTGACGAAAACTGGACCACAGGTAACCCGTAGTTACACATATATCTTACGGCTATTAATTGTACGTAAAGTAGCAGTAAACATGGCAGGTGATGAAGAAGAACCAGTTCAACGAACAATATTTGTTCCTGTAAATTCGCCACTCCCTCCTAAACTAGAAATACAAGGGGATCTCGCTTCAAGACTTTGTGGACGAACTATAAGATAGACTCTCGTATTTCGGAACAGGATAAAAAGTTTCGTACATCAACCTTAATGACCCGTGTTGGTCCAGACACTCTCACATTCATTGCAGGTTTTGATTTTCTGACAGAGGAAGAGAAAGAAGATATTGATGTTGTTCCTCAAAAATTAGAAGAATACTGTGTAGGCAAAACAAATGAAATTTATGAAAGGTACTTATTCAACTGAAGAGAGCAAGAGGCCAACGAAAGCATAGACAGCTATGTAACAACCTTACGATCCATGGTACAGACATGTAACTATGAAAACCTTGCAGATAGTCTCATTAGGGACAGAATAGTAATTGGTATCAGAGATAATGCTACCAGGAAACGACTACTGAAAAAAGCAAATTCGAAGCTGACCGACTGTATTGATATCTGCAGAGCCTTTGAATCAACCAATCAGAAGCTTAAAGCCATGCCGCAACAAGAAGAAGTACACGCCATGAAGAAACAGTATGCAGGTGAGAAAGGTGCCTATGCAAGCAGTCAATATGGGATACAACAGAAACTAGACTGCAAGTTCTGTGGGTACAAGCGTGTAAGGCGAAAAGAGTCTTGCCCTGCATGGGGAAAAACTTCACCAGAATAAATGTAAAGAGTTGAAGAACAAGGGAAAAGATGTACAGTCGAGATATATATACAGACAACAAGTGCATGCAGTTGAAGTTCCATCCAGTGATGAAGAAGTCATAGCTACCATTGAACAGGTAAACTCAGTAGAAGGGTCCTACCCTACAAAAATTCATGTAGTTATGAGTCTTGAGAATCAATCTGTTGACTTTCAGTTGGACTGTCGTTCAATTGCTAAACGTCGAGACCCTAAGACTGGTGATAAGTACAGTATTGAGTTTGTTGTTGTCGATGGCAATCTCGCTTAGTAGCATTTGCTAGATTCTGTGTTAAATGTGACGATTTTAATCGACGTCACAAATCATTGTTGCAGAAACTTTTAAAACAGGGCTAAACCAACAAGCGCCTCCACTCAAAGTTTCTCATACATATGGCATGCTGATAGCAAAATACGAACGTTACGTTTCGTAACTTGTGTCTAATGCCGCTTGACCCGGTCTAGGGGCCGTATGAACTCATGTACTTCAAAATCCTAACGGTGCTCATGTGAACAGTCACAATCAAAGCGTGACTGAGATACATCATTCTCTAGTAGACGAGTTTACAACGAATATTATGGATTAAGAATACTGATCAGCGATACGGATTTGATATTTTTGGAACATCATGATGTCTTGCCGGCATCATTGAAAACTGTTGACCGCTTCTCTCTTGCAGGAAACTAGCTTATGTTTATGTATGCTATGATTGTCGTTTTGAATTTGGTGCTAATACTGTTATATGGAATAGGTCTTTGGATTATGGACGCGGATATTCTTTAATGGACGACGGCTGAATTATGAATGACGGACCAGACGCTTGTAATCTACAGCCATTTCTGGGCTCCAGAGCTATACAAGAAATGCAGCTAGTCACAGTGCACACAGAAAATAACACCAGAGCATCTGTCCAAAAAAAGCAATGACCACCTCAGTCAACAGTAGTGTTGACAGCGCAAACTCTTGAATCTGAGTTTAGTGATATGTTTATTGGAAAAGGTGAACTAGAAGGGAAACTACACCTGGAGGTTGACAAGAGCATTCTACCAGTCAAACTTCCAACTCGGAAAACTCCAGTGGTTGTCAAGGGTAAAATCAAAGATGAATTAGACCGACTTGTCCAAATAGGAGTTATTGCCCTTGTCAATGTTACAACAGACTGGATTGATTCTTTAGTAGTTGTAACAAAGCCAACTGGAAAACTCAGTCTATGTATCGACCTAAATTACAAGCGTCTAGTCCGTCATTCATAATCCAGCCGTCGTCCATTAGAGAATATCCGCGTCCATAATCCAAAGACCTATTCCATTTTCCATATAACAGTATTAGCACCTAATTCAAAAAGACAATCATAGTATACATAAACATAGGCTTGTTTCCTGCAAGAGAGAAGCGGTCAACAGTTTTCAATGATGCCGGCAAGACATCATGATGTTCCAAAAATATCAAATCCGTATCGCTGATCAGTATTCTTAATCCATAATATTCGTTGTAAAGTCGTCATCTAAGAATGATGTATCTCAGTCACGCTTTGATTGTGACTGTTCATATGAGTACCATGAGGTTCTTGAAGTACATGGGTTCATACGGCCCCTAGCCCCGGGTTAAGCGGAATTAGACACAAGTTACGAAACGTAGCGCCATAGATCTTGCACGCTACGTTCGTATTTTGCTATCAGCATGCGATATGTATCGCCAAATTTGAGAAACTTTGAGTGTAGGCGCTTGGTGGAATAGCCCTGTTTTTTAAGTTTCTGCATCAATGTGTTGTGACGTTGATTAAAATCGTCACATTTAACACAGGATCTAGCAAATGCTACTAAGCGAGATATGTATACGCCATATGCAGGTCCCACTGGAATATTACTGTCCAGAAAGGGATAGTTTACGATGTCGAAATTGTAATCATCTCTTTTGTCATAAAGTCGACGAGAGAGAATGCCCGCTTCATTTCAAGGCACTGAGGCGTAATAACTACCCAACGCCGACTGTTGAGGATGTACCTCCAGAATTAGCCGAAGCTAAAGTATTCTCCACTGTGGATGCCAAAAATGGTTTCTGGCACGCGGAGCTTGACACAGAAAGTAGCTACCGGACTACGTTTGTTACAGCATGGGGCCGATACAGATGGTTGACAATGCCTTTTGGTATATCTCCTGCACCCGCGGAGTTTCAGGGGAGACTGCACCAAGCACTTGAAGGACTTGATGGAGTACACGCCATTCATGATGATATAATTCTGTGTGGAGTAGGAGAGACTGAGGAAGATGCCATAGAAGACCATGATAGGAAGTTTCTCGCCTTCCTCCAGAGATGTACAGAGAGAAATATCAAGCTGAACAAAAGTGAAAAGTGAAACTCCGACTTCCAGAAGTGCCATATATGGGACATGTTCTGACCAATTGTGGACTTGAACCTGATCGAGAAAAAGTGGAATCTATCCAGAAGATGCCAGACCCTGTTTACAAACATGCTGTGCAGAGAATCTGGAACAGTTAAAACATGGTGAGATTGTTAGAGTCAAACCATTCGGGTGGGGCAAGCAGTTGAAGGAAGCCCAGTAGAGAAACAGGTTAACTCGAGATCCTATCATGTGACAACTGAAGATGGAGGTGAATACAGAAGAAACCGTAGACATTTAAGATCTTCCCAGGAGACGCCATTCCCAGAGATAACAGATAGTGCTGCACATGTACCAACAAATGTCATTCCTATCGGCAATGATATGAATGAGAGGAGATCCACTTTGTCACAACCTCGGGCAAATCCAGCTATGGCTGTTTGTCAAGGCCCTGCAGTGAATGTGAATGTTACTCCCGTCCCCAATGAACGCGTAATGATGACCAGAAGTGACAGGGTAGTGAGGAAGCCATACAACAGTGACTTCGTTTACTGGCGCAGAGCTGAATAACTGTATAATATCGTGTGTGATTCATGGATTGACCAAGATGTGGGTTGCGAAGTTAATATCGCGTGTGATTCAAGAATTTACCAAGATGTGATTCGTGAAGCTGATGAATCGCGTGTGATTCATGGATTTCTCAAGATGTGATACGTGAAGTTGAGATCGTGTGTGATTCATGGATTCTTGAAGTTAACATAAAGAGTCATGGAGGATTACTTTTGCTCGAGTCAAAGATGTGTTGAGAATAGGCTTGTCTCATTAATGATATTAAGTTAATCTTAAGAACATAATTCAATTTCTCAACGCTCAGACATTCATGAAATATTTGAGAAAGCAGAAGAGCAAATACAATATCAAATAGATAA
Organism: Hanleya hanleyi; assembly: GCA_036873755.1. Taxonomy (NCBI): domain Eukaryota; kingdom Metazoa; phylum Mollusca; class Polyplacophora; order Lepidopleurida; family Hanleyidae; genus Hanleya; species Hanleya hanleyi. The sequence goes on from JAVTVY010018115.1 coordinate 21,272, forward strand.
TAGTTTATTGAGTAAAGAACACATGACAATCAACATGATAATCAACATGACAATCAACATGATAATCAACATGACAATCAACATGACAATCAACATGATAATGAACTGGACTAAACATGTTTACATTTACATGAATATGGCCATTAGACTCGAACGTTATTTGATATGTTAAAATTTATAATTTATAGCCTGTTGGCTTCTTTGGTTGACCTTTCATCTTAGCTATTTCATTGCTGGAGATAATTACTTCATTTTCATAAGAAGGGAGATGTAACGATAATGACAATTCATGTTACTATGATGTACCAGTTGTGTAACACCACTAGACAGCACTTTACCGAATAGAGTGCGCTTCATTGGAGGAGCTCGTTTTGTAAATTACAAGCGTCTAGTCCGTCATTCATAATCCAGCCGTCGTCCATTAGAGAATATCCGCGTCCATAATCCAAAGACCTATTCCTATTCGATGGCTTGATCACTTGAGTTTGGTTACTTTATCACATAGGTAAACGACACAGTGTCCACAGGACGACTCAGACAAAGACTGTTGAAAGAGGTAGAACCTGGTATCCATATGACGACTCAGACTAAGACTGGCGAAAGAGATAGCACCTTGTTTCCACAGGACGACTTAGACAAAGACTGGTGAAAGACAGAGAACATTGTGTCCACAGGACGACTCAGACAAAGACTGGTGAAAGACAGAGAACATTGTATCCACAGGACGACTCAGACAAAGACTGGTGAAAGACAAAGAACATTGTATCCACAGGACGACTCAGACAAAGACTAGTGAAAGACAGAGAACCTCGTGTCCACATGACGACTCAGACAAAGAACGGTGAATCCACTTTACCCCGCTTCCGTTGTCTGCAATGTTGTCGGTGACGTTGAATCCAGTACGCGTGGTTTCAATAACCGATACACAGACCGCAACAGTTGTCAAGTAAGATGACTTGATATTAACACTGGAAGCAACAGTTGCCAGACAAGATGATCTGATATTAACACAGGACGCAATAGTTGTCAAGTCAGATGACTTGATTTTAACACAGGACGCAACAGCTGTCAAGTAAGATGATCTGATATTAACGCAGGACGCAACAGTTGTCAAGTAAGATGACTTGATATTAATACAAGACGCAGCAGTTATCAAGTAAGGTGATTTGATATTTACAAAGGAGCAATAGTTGTCAGGAAATGAGACTTGATATTAACACAGGATGCAACCTACCAGTCGCCAAGTAAGATGGATTGATATTAAAATGGGACGCAACATTTGTCAGGTAAGATGACTTGATATTAACACAGGACGCAAAAGTTGTCAAATACCAGTAAAGTATATGTACCAAGTATGGGAAAACAGAACGGTGTAATCTAATAGTCATATGAAATCTTTGGTCGTTGATCTGACTGCACGATTCCCGTACACCACGAGTTATCCTAACGCATTTATTATATATTTTAATGGAAGCACCATGAAAGACGTGAAGTCACAGCTTTGCTTATGCGGAATAAGATAGACGATGGAAGAGCTGTAATTCAGAGTAACTCTCTCAACTACCAGATGGAAAATAGGTCAATTTGTGAGCAAGTTTGATTCGAGAGTTCACGCATATCTGGATTGCACTGAATTCGTTATTCTAATTAGCAATCAGCCAGACGGGAACCTCACGTATATAGTCGTTCGTCTGTCAATATATAAGTGTCAAAGATTATCAAGTTGCTTAAGATGGATTTGTTGTTTTCCTCCATGCGAAAACACTTGGCATTACCTGATGTGTTTTCCCATTTTGTTCGTGAATATAAGCATGCATGCTCACTGCAAAAACTGCATGGCAAAGCGCTATAAGTAGAAACGATATATCTTCATCAAAAGGTAGTCATATAGTAGACATGCAAGCAGTTCTTTGCATCGCTTGGAGAGAATATGCAGGGCGTTCAATCATGTGTAGTGATGAAAATTATCAGTACATTATATGTAGGATTGAATAAGATATATGATTTACAGTGTCCGAGATTTTAAGGATAATTATCAAGGCTAACTTTATGGAATGCCGTCTCCGCTACCCATGTGACGATTAAAGGTTGTTGTAGTGTTCCTCGGTTGACGTAGTCTTTCTCTGTATGCCTCGAAAAACCTCAATATTCAATATCACTATTACGAAAGCAATGCATGATTTTTCACCTGAAGTGTTGAAGAAATTGCATCTAGAAGGAAATAATGCCCATGGACAACGTAGACTATACCGTTATTCGGAATAAATTATTCTATGCAACAGCTATAATAAAAGATAAAAGAGCTTTTACTTTTTGAAGTTCTCTTAATCTACAAACCGTTCGAGAAAGAGAACATTGCAAAAAACACCGAGTTTGTCAATGATTGTACTACTCCAATTATATACCATAATTCCCCAAACAAACATATGCGTTTATCCAGACTACCCGTTTAAACAGTCCCAGGTATTGGTGAGTGAGTAGGATTTTAACGTCGCTTTCAACTATTTCTTAGTCATATGATGAGTCATCATCATGACACAGGGATAACCAGTCCTCGATCTATCTTCTCCTACTGAGATCCAAGCGAGGAAGATTTAGCTACATTTTGTTAGTCTCGGCCCGGGATCGAACCGGAGACCTGCCGCTTGAGAGACCAGGTATTCGGTTCGGGACATGATTGATCTTCCATCCTCCAATGCGATAAATCAGACTTTTCAATTAAACAGTATGCAATCAACTGGGCCCACTGTATCTAAATTTCTATAGAAATGTACTAGAAATGTCATCATCACAAACAACCTCCTTTGACTTCCAAGAATAATCTCGTGCCATGAGACGAGGGGTATATCGACATGGCATGGATCAGGTATTCAGTCGTCATTCATGCGCACTCTTCATAGCTTTGACCGGGTATGATCGTTCTGGCGACGAACCTGCCATTTGTGTTTTCTCTTGATGTGGATAATTTATCGTCAGAATGTCAGGCTTGTGCTCGATATCGGGAATTGGTGGTAACGTGATATTGGAAGCTTTTTGTTAATGTCTCCAGAACGTTGGCGGTTTCTCAGGGTCTCCACAAAGAGACAGATATATGAGCAAGTAATACATTTGTGAAACCGTCCTCTAAGGATGCCGGTATTTGTTCTTGGCTGATGTGGTGATCTGTTGTCGCTCGAAAGGATTATTAAACAAAACTAAATGTTGACAGCTTCATGCCTTTTCGCGGCAAGTCCCACCTTCCTAAAAAGAGATTCATGTGAAATGGGAGGATTGAATTCCAATGATTGTTTGAAGCTTCTGGTAGATAAATCCACAATTTCCACGTTTTCTAGCATCATGTCGTCCATAACATGTGTCATCCATATCTAGCACAAAATTCTGTGACCGGTCAATGTAGCACGACGAAACTGACCGATAACTAAAGCGTGCAATAACGTTACATCATATAGTTCAAGTGAAATGCTACAAAGTGGTTCCCTTATATGTGATGTGATTAAGTAAATCGATTCTTCCAAACAGTGACCCTGAATAGCACATATGTTATGAGAATAGTATGAGGGTCAGGTACCCTAATGATAATACTGAAGAGAGGTGATGTAATTAGCATGTTATGAGATTTACTTCTGGATATATTTTTCAACCACAATGTCAAGATGTACATTTTTCAGTTTCATATACGCAAATGTGAAGTTTGCTTCTTCTTTTTTTCGCGTGGAGAATTACATCTGTCAAACCAGCAGGAAATGACTAATCAGAAGATGTACGATTTTTGATCTGAAGTCGTTACTGAATTGGACATTTGTCAAGTCATAATTATAATGCAAGTAGTATATATAGCATCGTGTTAAAAAGAAGTACGCATATTATACCACATGGAGATAATAAGGGAGTCTCTGATATTTTTTACAGAAGGGGGCAATGAGGTATCTGTTTTCACCTTCGCAGCAAATGGTAATACCTTTGGTGTAGTCAGAAGTCTCTGGATCCTATGAGAACAACGAAATCTATCTTATTTGCCATCAGAAGGAAAATAGTAGATGTTATAAGCATAACCGATTTATTCTTTGATTTAGTTAAGGGGTATGAATTATATGGTATACATGTCTTCGAGAATGGGTCAGTATTGTTTGGTAACTAATTGTTGTTGTTTTCTGTTATAGACTAAAAAAATAGACATTACTGGTGTCTAAACCTTGACTGGAAAAAATCACCTGAAAACTACACAATCAAATCCAACGCATTAATCCGGTGTTTATGTGCAAAACACAGCAGGTCAGAAGATTCAAAGAAACTGCGGGTTATAAAGTTGCACTGCTAAAAGTATTCGGTTGCTGCGACTCATCAATACTGGGTCAAATGTATTTGGTCAAAACTGTTACCGACGCAAGAATATTGAGTCAAAATTCATTTCGACCCAAGATTTTTGGATCGACGTTTTGATCCAAGAATATTAGGTCACAGTGATCGGCCCAATAAATTTGTCGACCCAATATTCTTGGGTCAATATCTCGACCCTAAATTCTTCGACCCGATCAGATTGAGTACCAGTACGTCACGACTATATCCAATATTGTTGGGTCAAATCAACCAAGTTTTTTGGGGGAAGATTCGCTGCAATCGTCCTAACTCGTTTATTTATGCAAGTAAACTCGAATGCTCCACAGATGCGGCTCAAAGAACCATACATCAAACAGGATCATCTAAAATTAAACTTGACAATTTATTATTCATGCAACAGAAGTTTACTCCATATGTGGGTACACTGTAGAGTAAACGTGAACATATCATATCCACTCTCGGGCGCCTTCTAATGTTCTTTCAAGAAGGGGGTTTGTTCAGTTTCTCCCTTCTGGCCATACCGGGTCTCGCACTGACACAAATTATACCTTTAGCGGAGGGTTTTCGGGCTTGAGCATTCATAACTTGACCTTGCCCAATACTCAAATGATGGTGTGGCAGCAGTACAATTCACCTTATCAGAAACACGATTGGACTTACGATGGAGACCTCAGACACAGGTCCTACATACATTCCAAATACGGAAAAATTCTATTTCGCGCATATACTCTGATTTGTATAGTCAAAGAATACGTTCATTGTTAAACTCCCTGGACACTTTTATTTGAATATGCCTTTTGTGGACTTGACAAGCATCAGTTTATCAGAAATAACATGGGAATAAATAGGAAAGTCTATAACAATTCAACTTTTTGACTATCAGAAATAAAATTAAGCTGGTAACCCTCATTTTTTCAGATGTCTTTAGATGAAACAGGGTGATATGTGTCATCTGAAATTTTGATTAAAAATCTATATTCATTTTTATCTAAAAATCCAATTTTATGGCTATTGTTCTGCATTTCCCTGTCATTCCTGTTTTAAACCGAAACCGTTCATGGGCATCCATAACATAAGATGAATTTTATTTCGAAAAATTTCAACAAAAGTCCATGTTCACGCTTAAAACTAAAGTGTTGAAACTTACTCGTAAATTGTTGAAATAACCCTGCTCTTTAAGTGTTGTCCCTGTGGACACACTTAAAGGGTTATTTCAACACTTTAGGAGTAAGTTTTAACACTTTAGTTTTCTGCGTGTTGAAAAGAGAGGTGTCGTTCTCCACCGTAACAAAAACACAGAGAAACTGAAGGAAGGAAGGAAGGAAAGAAGAAGGAACGAAGGAACTCGAATATGATCCATTTCCCTGGATGTTTCTGGATGGTAATATTCTAGAATATGATGTATACATAACTCGTGGCATTTGCTAGATCCATTGAAATATATCATTGCACGGCAAAGAGCTTCATTACAAATAGTCAGGGCTGTTAGGGATTTTTTGGTTCACATTCTTCCAAAAGCACCAAATTTGGCCCATATGACGCCCATACCATACTATTTCGATTTTTGACGGGCGCCAAGACGGGCGCCCCCTAGGGCCGCAATATTCGGCGAAATTCAATATGGTCGCCACCCGGGTTAGAGGTCAATTGTAGTTAAATAACTAAAAGGGCTAGAAATATGAATAATAGCACTTTTTAGTGGTTTTGGGGGTCGGAGAATCTGATTGTGATCTTATTTCAACGATTTGAGGTCAAGGTCACCCTTTAAGGTCACCCTAAAGGTCATTTTGGGGACAAATTCGCCATTATCAGTGGTTTTGGGGCAAGATATATAAACTGCCTCATTCTATTGGTTTCCAGGGTTGAGTAACCCGAATCTGGCCTTATTTTGGCGATTCGGGGCAATATTTCATTTGAGAGTCGCGATAGAGGCCATTCGAACCAGAGGTCAATTCTAGGTATAACACCAAAAGAACCACAAATAATACCATAGAGGTTTGCGGCATTCTCCGATTCTGATCTTATTTTGAAGATTTGAGGTCACCCCATTTTGGGGTCAAAGGTCAAAGATCAACAGTTACCACTAAGAGCAATCGAACGAAGATTATTCAGGAACAAATTATATTAAAATACTTCGGAGATGACATCTGCTGACAAAATGCTAAAACTATGCCGCTACGCCGCTATGTGTATTTAAATGTTCGAAATACAATACAAAGACCGCTTCAGCAACAATATACCAATGATTATTAGTACCTATACCTTCTGGCTTGCGCTCTCAAGAGACTGTGAAGTCGGGTCGCACCCAGTAAGGCTGTGGAAAAAGGATAGTGCCAAGGATTTGACGGACCGAGCTCGGAACAAATGGTATGGACTGGAATGTCACAATATTTTTTTCCAGTAGCGAAGTTCACCAAGAGTTCCGATAGACCGAGGGTCTCCAAAGACCGGACATCGCTGTCCATCGTGCGAACATAGGCTGTTGTATGACCCTCCTCCGTGGCATGTGCTAGATGCAGGAGGACCCTGGTGTCCGTCTCGGAATGGTTGCACGGTTGAAGTATTGTGAGGTCACAACGCCTGTTGAAGAACACGGACTCAAAACAGGGTACACAGAAGGGGCTTTCCGCTCATGTCAGTCTTGGAGATCTGTGTGCTGATGAATGAGAACGGCTCCTTTTTGTTAACATTTTTTAAGAAGCCGCTGATCCATTCATACTTCGGGATTTTAGGGGTTTAGGAAAAAGTATTGTGGCATTCCAGTCCAAACCATCTGTTCCTATCTTGGTCCGTCAAAGTCCGTGGGACTACCTCTCTTTCACAGCTTAACAGGGTGCAAGGCGACGTCTCAGTTTCTTGGATATGGCAAAAAGACCGCCTGGGCAGCCTGTCGGACCCCACCGACACACTAGTGGCTCTCACGCATGATCCTGACATATTTGTGATTCTAGCCCTTTTGGTGTTTCCTATAATTGACCTCCGGTTGATCTCTGTTTCGGGTGACCTCTGTCATGAACCTCACATGCAATATTGCCTCAAATTGTCAAAATATGGCCAGATTCGGGTTACTCAACCCCGAAAATCGATAAAATGAGTTAGTTTGTATATCTCGACCAAAAACCACTAAAAATGACGAATTTGACCCCAAAATGACCTTTAGGGTGAACTTGACCTCAAATCGTTGAAATAAGATCAGAATCAGATTCCCCGACACCGATAACCACTAAAAAGTTGTATTATTCATGATTCTAGCCATTTTGTTGTTTTAAATACGATCGACCTCTAACCCGGGTGGCGGCCATAATGAATTTCGCCAATATGGCGGCCCCAGGGGGCGACTACCTTGGCGCCCGTCAAAAATCGAAAAGGTATTGTATGGGCGACATATGGGCCAAATTTGGTGCTATTGGAAGAATCTGAACCAAACAGTCCATTTTATGCCCTAACATCCCGGACTAAAAAGCTGATTCGAAAAGCTCATTCTATCAATCACGCTCACTCAAAGTTTCTCAAATTTGGTGATACCGGCATCATTGTGACCTGCTCATAACTTATCTCTTACAGGAACTGAACCCCCTTTATGGCAATTGAAATGTCGGATTACATTTCTGTATAGTATTAGCCAAAGTGCCATAAGCAACCTCACAGGTTACGAATAAACATACGCGCATAACATTTCTGCAAAGAAAATCAAGATATAATGACGCTGATATCTTTTCCATAGGGAACTTCACATTCAATTTAATACCGGTATACGTTATCAGTTATAAAACAGATATGCCGGTTGAAATGTTGGTACATTTATTCAATCTCTAACGTTCCACGTGCCAGTAATCAATATTAAACCAGACTCTCTGAATGTAAATTAGATTTGGCATACTTTTATTTTCTAACAGAAGTTCATTATACACACAATATTCATATCATCGTGACCGATGACTCAAGGTTAATATACCTAGTGCCCTGATTGGGGTGGCATGCTGTATGCCTCACTTAAAGTCATCCTGCATGGAACACCATGCATGTTGTTTATTCAAGACGAACCCGTTTAATTCCCTTTAATGTCGTCAAGATTCAAGATTTATTTTACAGAAGTGCACCAATTGCTGGCAGAGTAAAAGTTATCAAAATAAAGACTATACCTAACTTTGAAATAATATATAATCTCTAGTTAACTCGGAGAATTGCTCATTCCACTTCTCTGATAACGCTATTATAAGTAGCATTAAGTAATACATATATATATCCCATTCTGGTGTCGATCATCTCACAAAAACGAAGGCATGACTGTTAAATTTGATATATCTCCAGCAGAAATGAAGCACATGCAGCGTGATTATAATGACAACGTTATTACCAACAAAAAAAAACAAAACAAACAAAAACATGCATTTCAAAAGTTTTGTGATAAACCGTAATTCATGCTACAAAAGCAATCAGAGAATGTGTTCGTGCATTTTTTCAACAAGCATGAAATTTAGTAGAAAGATACTTATAACCATGCATGGCAAAAGAAGGAAGTCGGCAACGCCTCAAATTATTGACATATGCCGGATCGAACCCTTTAAATATTTTGCCTAATACTTGGGCTAGGCTGGGGCGTTGAAACTTCTCACAAAATATCTTGGGTTCAATTTCTATTAGAAAATGTTTTAAAGAATCCAAGATGGCCGCTGGGATGACGTTACAGTGACGTCATATTCCAAAAATACATGTTTTGGTAGATTTTTCGCTTTTTTTTTAAAACTACGCCATAAATCAGGAAATAATTCTCCAATCTGAAGTAAAATAAATTTGGGTCCTTCTATGAGAAAAAATTAAACATTTTGAAGAGAAAGGATTAAAACGCAACTTTTCAGCCGCCTTTTTGATTTATCAACTCGGGGTATGCAAATAGGCTCAAAATAACCCCAATATGACGGGCTATAAAGTCATTGGGTGACAACTCTGAATTTGTCGTCGTTTCGAAGATAATGCAGAAAGTTTGACAGAGACGGTCTGGTAGAGTTAACGAACGAAAATACTTCAGATTCACAAAACAGACGTAAAACAACGCGGGTACGTCCACTGTTCTCGTAAACCAGTGCAAACAGGCTCAGGAAAATATCTTTCGAGATTTGATTTGACAGGGCTAGCGCAGATGGGAATCGCAAAGTACTTCATGAATCTGAAATATTTTAGTTAGATAACCCTATTATGCACAGCCAGAAAAAAATGGTGTTGATCAGCATCAAAAAAGGTGTTGAGCTCAAAATCAATAAATGGTGTTGAATATTCAGGAATAATCTGTGAATAGTTTTGGGAGTATATGTCGTATTGATATGGTATTTCGATTATGAACGTAGAAATCCTTTACTGGTGTTGTACAACACCATGGTATTGAGCCAATATTATCACTTATCAGTTAACACCAAAATATGGTGTTGATCCATTTTCACCACCCATTTATTGGTGTTGAACTGGTCCCAGCACCACTTTTTAGTGTTTGTATTGGTCTGTCACAATTTCTCAAGACTACCTTATGGTGTTGACCAGCCCTCAACACCAAAAAAAGGGTGCTGGGCCAACACCATTTTTCTGACTGTCTACCATACCGCCCCTATCAAACGTTCTATACTATTTCAAATTGGTGTTATTTTGACCCTATTCTCATATCCGTCCGAACACATGTGATAATGACACATTTACTCTGCTGTGTTGCTTATATCATCTTTTGACTGTCCCTCCCTTGCAAGATACTAGCTGAGTTTACAAATGCCTGCTTTCATTGGCTACAAGTATACATTCTTTAAATTATCCAGGGAAATTTCTTGAATTACATGGATTTTCTCTAAAGCTCAGACTGTACAAATACAATTTCAATCTCAGGAATTATTCTTTGGATTCAGTGGGAATGGTCCTGAATTCCAGGTTGAAATCCCTGGGAATTCAACAATTTAGTTGAATGGCCTGAAATTTCAGGAATGATCTCTGAATACTTTTGAGAGAGTAATGTCGTATTGACAAGGTATTCCGATTGTGGACGTACAGATAGACAATGACTGGCTAATAGCTGTCCAATATAAGGCTCGTAGTATGACAATACTGTCTGGGATACATTGAATTGGATGTTATAATTGGTATTCAGATAAGCAGGAATCGTTTGGTTACCATGTTCAAATTATGAGTGTCAGAGAATATGAGGCTACCTATGGTGCATAAGATTCATTGCTTTCCTTCATGTGAAAATACTTGGCAGGACATGAAATTAAACGTATTCCCAAAATTCGTATATACATGTACACGTATAACCTTGCTCACCACAAAACAGCGTGGTTATTTATTTGGAGCCGTCGTTCATTGCCTACAAGGAACATACATTTCGTTAAGATAGTGTATTGCGGCAATAACGACTATAGGATCAGGATAGTGTTATAGAAGGCCATTAGATTAATGATTATCGATGCATGCTAACTTATGGAATTCCTTCTCCAATACCTAGGCGATGAATCCAGCCAGTTGAACTGTTTCCTAGTTGACGTAGTCTTGTCTTTGTATTCCTCGTAGAGCAACCCTGGTTACGGATCGCGTTAACGTTTTACCCTTATTATTCCAGAAATGCTTGATTTACATGTAGAGCATCGCTTTAATGAAGGGTATGCGACCAAAAATAGATCATGGATGAGAAGAAATGTCACAGCAATACACACGTTATACAGGCAACAATTATACCAAAAGTGTTTTGTGTGGCCTGGTGTTATAGCTATATATGCAATATGCGAGAACATTTACAGGCAGAATATAGCTATTACAATTTGTGTATCACTCTTGTTACCCAGACGGGTATCTCAATATGAATACCACAACAGGCAGAAATTGTTCAAATGTGATTGCTTATCCAAGATTCCTGTTAGTTATAACAATCTGACACCTCGACTAATGTTCCAATTTCCCTAGCGATACGATTATAGAAACCATACTGTTACAAGCGTTGGCTCGACTGAATTGCAATAACTCACCAATACGAGTTCTATATCTTCGAAAAGCTGTTCATTCAGGACATTGGAATTTTGTTCGTCTGATTATTACAGTTGATTTTTTTTAGTTCAATCAAACGGTTGGCGATCTAGTCTTCATATTTTCTCTCTATAAGTTTGATAATTTTTCCAAATTAGTTTTCAAACCAAGCAGCTGCGCCTCTTTTTATCCATTTCGGTCTGAAAATGACTTTAAGATAGCTTAATGATTTCAACTGAAAGTACTCAAGAGTACAGTACTGTTGTCTGGAACAGTAATGAATGTAAAAGATCCATTCCTTGCTTCGGAACCATGTACATGTATTTCATTTTTCAAGGTATTAAACACCTTGAAAATATATTTTAAACACGTATTTTTTTATTCTGTAACTTCAAGACTGCTGAACTGTCCTTCAATCTCTGATCTTCGGATGTCTGTCATACTCTTAAGAGCCTGTCATCTTTAGCCATTAACTCTGTGATATTGTGATAGTCACCTTTTACAAAATGGAATTTTTCAAGCAGCCGAAAGAACTGGAACCTGGAAGCCCTCACCATAGAGTTTATAAGGTAAAGTGCTAACTTTTTGTGTTGTTCATATAGTGAACTAAGTATATAGTGACCAAGATGATCACGAAGGAGGACCGTATACAGATAACAACAACAACAACAACAACAGTCATTATTTTTCATTAAAAAAAAATACAATTGCCAAACCTGTACCTGTGACCAGCACCGACAAGTCTGTCATTTTTTAAATTTGACGGAGTGCAATAAATTCTCATTGGCTCGATTAGCAGTGGGTGAGTAGTAGGGAAAGGACACATTCCCGAGTATTGTGGCTGAGGTTCCCGGTGACATCACTTCCGGGTCAAAGGTCACTACCGGGTCAAATTCAGTTATTTCAATTTTAAACCTAATGAGCAAACCACGCTTGGACATTTGCGGTATGGGGTCTGGTCCCTTGTTTTCTTTGTCTCGAGATGTAGAACACGATGGAAGGGGGTCTCGTGGCCATGGGTTTCAAACCTAGTGAGAAGTTATCGTGCGCATGCGTGGTGAATAGGCAGAACTTGGGTGGACGTTTTATGAGGTTCTACAACTTCGTTATTACAACTAGCCGATTCACGGTTGGACAGCATCAATAGGGTCATACGCGGGGTTGATCAATGCGCACTAATTTTGCTAATGGAGGACTTTTCATTGATCAACTTGCATCACTTAACGATACAGCAAAAACCGTCTGACCAATAACAAAAATTACGAAATGGAACGCACACCAGGTCAATCAGTGTAACGGAATTATAGAGCCGGTGACAAATTGGCAACCAGCCAAAAAAAACCTGTACGATAACAGTGTATGGAAACAGCCAGACAAAAAACGAACAAACTAACTTCTTCAAACAAAAGTTCTAATTTGAGAACGGAGACAGAATTAACCATCTGAGGCATACTCATTCAGTTCACAGTCGTATAGTTTTGTGTTCTAATTTGAGGCATAATAACGTGACAGTTATTAGAAGGACAACCTGCAAAACCTGCTAAATGATGAAGGGCCGTGGAAAACTCACCGGAGAGAACAAGGGAAGCGAGTGTCTTCAGGTTTAATCGATAGATTCTTTAAACTGAGTTACATGATTAATTTGCTATAGTGAACACATCAAAGACTTCAGACTAGCACCATGTGTTAGATTAATATTTATGGACACCAGCAACGTCCCATTATCCAGTCTTAGGTGGACGTCTTCACTGACAACTCCTTTCACAAGCTTATCTTTCGATCAAAGAAATATTCTTCCATCATATTTTTCACCAAGCTTTCAGTTAATTATGTCTTGAAATATTACGCAAAATATTTTTTATGTGTTTTGGAAGCCTGTTAGGAAATCGGAACCTTGAACCTTTGTGCCCGTCTTCACCCTCTTCACTCTCGGCCATTCTCAGACACATGCCACTTCGGAACTGTTCGGTTCACCAATTGGCTTATTGTAAGTAATCAACTGTGTTTACAACTCACGACATTGGTAACACCACAAGAACTAAAGTAAAAGAAGTAAAACGTGCACGTAGAAACCGATGAAAGAAAACATCCTTTGTCCGCACCACGGCTCAGACATGATGAGTTTTCCTGGTAGTTCTTGGTTTCCAGATTGATTACTGACGGCAGAGTGGAGATTCAAGACAATGTAGGATATAGCTCTCCTAAATTGGCCTGGAACCAACCGTGCTGTTTGTATCTTGTTCATTTACTGATTCAATTGACTCAGAAATGCTAGATTCGCTATATTCATGTAGGCCCTACTTGGAGAATACGAAGATCTCTCCATCCACTATAAGTAATATGTAATTGGATTTATTAAGTCCGAGTACTGAGAACGATAACCGGTCGATTGAGCAACATTTTATCGATCAGCAAGATCAATGATTATCGATGTTAACAGTATGGTATTCCTTCTCTCTTCCTTAGGCGATGATGCAATCGAGCTTGATGTAGTGTTACCCTGGTGATCTTGTTCAAGTCTTGCTTTGTATTCCTCACGGGAGACTGCATGGCTATATACAATTCGCATTAACATTTAATATCACTATTGTTCCAACCCGACATGCTTCTCACCATGAACAACCTTTGAAACAGAGGTATATAACCAAGAACGGAATAAATATAAATGAGATATTTTTCGGTGTCTCCTCCATCACAGCCACACCACTCGCACAAATTATACTATGCGACGAAATATTTGATTGTCATAAATATTAACCCCATCTGGCCGGCCTGGGCTTTTTGGAACCTGTTCAGGCCTAGGGAGGGACCATTCCGGCCCCTCCTAATTATTTTTTTATACCCCTTGAGCTAGCGGACTAAAAATTACCACTATGCCCTTGGGTCAAACTCTACCAGAAAATGTATATAAAAAATCCAAGATGGCCGCTTTGATGACGTCACAGTGACATCATTTTCAAAAAAGGCATTTTTTGGTCGATTTCTCCGTCAGATCTTTCGAATTTTTCGTTCATGTAATTTCTCCGCAAAAACTTCAGGATAAATTAGTAAATATTAATCTGATGTGAAATAGAATAGTTTTTGCTGACTGTTCCTCGCGGAAAAGCAGAAATTTTGAAAAGAAATGACGAAAAAATAACATTTCTGGTACCCCACGTGGCCGCCATCTTGAATTTACCCATGACCGTCTACTCGGGGGTTATGCAAATAGGCTCAAAATGACCCAAATACGATGAAGTAAAAAGTCACAGGGTGTCCGTTCCCAATTTTTGTCGTTTGTAGATAGCGTAGAAAGTTTGGTAGCCCCCCTCCCCCACCCCAGGCCTGGTAGGGTTAATTTATGGTAATACGTTTCATTTTGTAACCATTCCTACAATTCATTCATGCTTCGTATCTCTGTTCCGAGATATATCTCATTGCAACTTTCGGCTTCATCTTTCTATCCAATTTTTATTTTTCGTTTGATTTCCTGCTAGTGGTAGTTATTTTCTTCTATTTTGGACCCATTTTCCTTTTCCTTTCGCCTGAACGTCCTATATTTTCATCTCGCCTTCGTTTGAATTACCGAATATATCGAGAGCCGCAAATAACAATTTGAAGGCCGACAAGAACATGGTACCTACTACACTCGAACAATATTTGGAGTTGTCATAGCGGGAAATATTTGAGGTCATTGGTACCCTTCGTCAATAAAAGCAGCAGATTTCACAGTTGTAATAAAAGCGTAAATTCGTACCTATTCGGGGGTAGATAACTCTTTTGAACAATTCCTGGTTATTTCCCCTGATTCGACCATTTCTGCCCTTGAATAGGTACGAATTTACGCTTTAGTTACTTCAATGTTCCATTTTACTTCAATGTTAATTGATATCTTACCGGTCATTTCCGGTGACGTCACATTCGGGTCAAATGTCACTCGGTCACTTCAGTGTTTGGAGTAGGGGTGGTCATTTTTTTCTTGTGGATTTTACTATGGGGTGTGGGTACTTGTTATCTCTGTCTCACGCTGTAGAATATGACGGAATGGGTCTCGAGGCGATGGGTTGATTGCGCATGCGTGGTTCTCAGGCAGATTTAAGTAGACATTTTGGGGTCGCGGTGGGCCATCCTTTGTCGGAATGGGTCGTGTGAGGTGTCATAGTGAAGCATTCATGGGAGAGAGTCCGATTGGATGGGTGTGTCGTGGAAATGCCGTCCATCGGCGCATGCACACAGAGAATACTGGGAAAAGGGCATTGGAATGGACGTTTTGGGGTTGAGGTGGACCAATATTGGTCCAAATGGATCGTGTGAAGTGTCATATTAAAGCGCTCGCGGGGGAGCACCCAACTGGACTGGGGTGGGGTGGAAGTAAGGCTATGGTGCGCATGCGCAGACAGGGCTTTTTGGGCAAAGTGCATTCGAATTGACGTTATGGAGTAGAGATGGACCAATATTGTCCAAATGGGTCGTATGGGGTGTCATATTGAAGATGTAGTAGAGTAGAGTCCGACTGAACTGGTGTGGGAGTGATATGCGCCTGCGCATTCGGGAGTTTTAGAGAAAGGGAAGTTTCGGATGTGCAAAGGAGCACGTTTGGGGGAAAAGGGGTAGATCTGGCTACCTGGTAGAGTTACCTCAGCGTAGGTGTGCATGTGTATTACACATTTTATTATCAGAAGCCACCATTTGAGTAAGTTTAATCTTTGGTCATGGTCGCTCTTGTCCCTTAGACGCATTCTCGACTGCGCTTGTCCAATCAAAAGCCGCTATTTCAGAAAGTTCAATCTTCGGCCATGGTCGCTCTTGTCCGTTTGTTCTAAGTGTCTTCGGGTATGGTTGGCGCTAGTGGACAAAATTTCACAAATAGCCCTCGGGTTAATTCGATTTAATCCTAGGGCTAAATCGACCAATTGTAATACATTTTCTAAATCCCGGATTATATTCATTTAGTTCTCGGACTAAATGATTTAGCCCTCGGGTTGATTTGATCCAGTCCTGGACTGAATGATTTAACCCGCGGACTAGATGATTTAACCCGCGGACTAGATGATTTAGCCCGCGGACTAAATGCACTTAACCCTAGGTCTAAATCGATTCACTTAGGGCTAAATTGACCAATTGTAATACATTTCCTAAACCTCGGGTTATATACATTTAGCTCTCGTACAAAACGATGTAGCCCTCGGGCTTGAATATTTAACCTCCGAAGTGATTGATTCAATCCTCGGACTGAATGATTTAACCCGCGGACTAGAGGATTTAACCCGCAGACTAGATGATTTAACCCGCGGACTAGATGATTTAGCACGGGGGCTAGATTATTTAGCCCGAGGTCTGGATTGTCCAATCAATTGTGCGTTTCTAGACCCCATATTGCACGGACCAACCAAGTGCATGTTTAGGAGGTCGGTCACAACAAATAATTCAGTACATCTGTACACAGGCTTTTTTCGGTGAACAAGACTACGGCCGTATATGTAGGCCTGGACAAACATGTATTTGTGGGAATGCGCCATGGTGTGTCTCAACCAAATATCTATTGAGAACGATAATTTGAGTCTTCTAAGACTTTTGCAACTGGTGCAAAGCATATCTATACTAGCACTTTTTGTTTGAAACATTCACTGTTGGGGTGGTAATTTTCTTATTCCTTAATGAGGATTTATACTCGACAATCCTATATATTAATCAAATTTTCGCTACCCCTTGTCAGTCTTTTAGCGATTTCTACCCAATGGCTTAGAGAAAGGTCATAAAAATTCACCCACTTGGCAATCTCTACACGAGAAAGTTTTTGAAAGAAAAAAAAAAATCATATTTACATTTATATTGTCCGTAATTTTAGTCTGGGAATGTCAATCGGGATTGACCCAGTTAATTCCAAAAACTCCAAATTCAGCGTCAAATCGATCTACATGTGTCAAACAATTATGCTAGACGACTATTTCCCCATACTGCGGTGAAAATATTAACCAAGTCCTTCTTAATATTAATTTTTCATTTCATATTTCTTGTTTTGTCTTGTTTGACACTTGTAGATCAACTTGACGCTGCATTTGGGGTTCTAATATTTAACTGGTTTCAGCCCGATTGACATTCCCATTGACTAAAATTACGTACAAAATGAATATAAATATTAAATTATATTTTTTTATATTTTTCTTCTTTCAATATCTTCCTCGTATCGACATTGACATGTGAGTGAATTTCAAGACCATTGAGAAGAAATCGTTAAAATGCTGACAAGGGGTTAATTAACCGAATTTTCGGGTATAAACGCGCTGCTCCCCTTAATACCATGCCAGAAGAGTGATACGTTTATAACAACGTCTTGGCGAAGTATAGCAGGTACATTCATGTGTCTGTAAATTTTGCAACACAGTGAAGATTGGTGCCGAATTTCACTTCATGTTAGAATGTCGTGATCCATGTAATTTTCGTATTAAGTAGATACCCAAGTATTATTTTACATATATATCACCAAGTTGAAATTTTCCATTATTCTTAATGTTTGGTTATTATGTTACAGTATGTAGAACTCCCAGGCTCGGAAAACTGAAGACAATGACGATAATCCTGTTTCACAAGCCTGGAGTTCGGCAAATCAACAAGCCTACACCAGTGTTCCCGTTAATCTTGGCTTGTAGTACCATGGGAATTCTGCCCAATTCTGCCCGTACAACAGCATTACATGAATTTTTGTTCACCCCAAGAGTAAATTTGCAAAACTTGGTATGAACGCTTTCAATTGGGGAACATTCATGAATATCTCAACAGCCCAAATTTCGGAATTATATAAAAGAATTGGTGTGACCATGCTATCAAAAATCTTTGTGTACATGTAGTGCTGTATAACTACCAGGCCTGGTACATCAAAGCCTATAAGGGAGCAGATTACCGCCGTAAAACCGATGATAGCTTATCCAGCTGCTCTCAATGCAAGGCAAACACGATCAGGATTTAACCCATATATTCAGTATTTGTGTTTACACTTTACTGTTATCATGTCAAAGTGTTATTATTTGACAACGGGCAGTCATTTGGGGTCTGAGACTGACAGCCGAACAAATATGTAAGGATCAAAATGAACAAGCGCGCCAACTTTATACCACGTGGCCATCTTCTAATCTTGCTCTTGATTAATATGCGGTCTAGAAACGCACATTTGATTGGACAATCTAGCCCTCGGGCTAAATAATCCAGCCCGCGGACTAAATCTAGTCCGCGGGTTAAATCATTCAGTCCGAGGACTGATTCAATCACTCCGAGGGTTAAATATTCAAGCCCGAGGGCTAAATCGTTCAGTCCGAGAGCTAAATATATATAACCCGAGGTTTAGGAAATGTATCACAATTGGTAAATTTAGCCCTAACTAAATCGAATTAGATCTAGGATTAAATGCATTTAGTCCGCGGGCTAAATCATCTAGTCCGCGGGTTAAATCATCTAGTCCGCGGGTTAAATCATTCAGTCCAGGACTGGATAAAATCAACCCGAGGGCTAAATCATTTAGTCCGAGAACTAAATGAATATAATCCGGGGTTTAGGAAATGTATTACGATTGGTCGATTTAGTCCCAGGATTAAATCGAAATTAGCCCTAGGATTAAATCGAATTAGCCCGAGGGCTATTTGTGAACTTTTGTCCACTAGCGCCAACCATACCCGAGGGCTAAATCGTTCAGTCCCAGAGCTAAATGAATGTAATCCGGGGTTTAGGAAATGTATTACGATTGGTCGATTTAGTCCTAGGATTAAATCGAAATTAGCCCTAGGATTAAATCGAATTAGCCCGAGGGCTATTTGCGAAATTTTGTCCACCAGCGCCAACCATACTCGGGCTTGAATATTTAACCCCTCAGACTGACTGAATTAATCTTCGATAGCATTATTTAATCCGCCGACTAAAATCATTTAATCCTAGGTCTAATTCGATTTAGTTAGGGCTAAATTGACCAATTGTGATACATTTCCTAAACCTCGGGTTATATATATTTAGCTCTCGGACTGAACGATTTAGCCATCGGGCTTGAATATTTAACCCTCGGAGTGATTCTATCAATCCTCGGACTGAATGATTTAACCCGCGGACTAGATGATTTAGTCCGAGGGCTGGATTATTTAGCCCGAGGGCTAGATCGTCCAATCAATTGTGCGTTTCTAGACCGCATATTAATCAAGAGCAAGATTAGAAGATGGCCACGTGGTATAAAATTGGCGTGTTTGTTCATTTTGATCCTTGCATATTTGTTCGGCTGTCAGTCTCAGACCCCAAATGACTGCCCGTTGTCAAGTAATAACACTTTGACATGATAACAGTAAAGTGTAAACACATACTGAATTTGTGGGTTAAATCCTGCTTGTGTTTGCTTTGCATTGAGAGCAGCTGGATAAGCTATCATCGGTTTTACGGCGGTAATCTGCTCCCTTATAGGCTTTGATGTACCAGGCCTGGTAGTTATACAGCACTACATGTACACAAAGATTTTTGATAGCATGGTCAAACCAATTCTGTGGTGAACACACTATTCGCATTGCGTTGAGTATCGGTTGCGTTATAGCTTTGCGTTGCCGTTGGAATTGGGAATTTTCCATTTTTTGACGCGCTGCACAGGCCTACGCATTGCCTTTGGAAGGTCAAGGACATTATTATGCACACTTTGGCATCAGACGATACGGTATGTATGATCAAAAAACGCCGATTATCACCTATCTCCTGAATATTTCCACAATGGCTAACAATGACATTCTTCATGCAGCTATTAGTAGGTACAGGCCTATAACATGTAAGACCTTGGAGGAATTATACTAGACAATTTCATTCCTACATCATTCCCCGTACATGTAGACCTGTGCCCTTCTTGTTGAACACGGGGGGGGGGGGTCAAAAAGTGGGACACCCCCTTACATCCCTGCCTCCACTCAATAGAAGGTCAGAGGTCGGCTGGTTGCCGGTGCCGAATTGAAGACGTCACCTAAACTTTCCTTTTTCTTGTAGCATTTACAATCACCATGGCCACAACAAAAAGTAAATGTGATACAGTGGACCTTACAGGTTCAGAAATGGAGAAGTTGCTGAACTTGATTCAGCAAAATCCGGCATTGTTCGATAAATCCAACAAAGGGTATAAAGACCAGGATGTCCAGAAAAACATATGGGAATCCATTCACGCGGCTATGAGCAAAAAGGACGCTACAGGTGAACACATTTTCGTATAATAGCTTTACCAGTTTATTAAGATATCCATTTCGGAAATAGGCTACATGTACAAGTATGCCCTATATATAATTTCTTGTTCCATTAATTCACATAGCAATGTTTTCTTGTTTTTAGTTGATGTATGGAAAACCAAATGGAGGTCCACCAGGGACACTTATTCCAAAAAAAAGAAAGAATATGAAAAGAGCAAAAGGTCTGGTTGTTCGAGGGACAGCGTGAAAGAGCCAAAGTGGAAATGGTGGCGAAGCATGGCATTCTATGCTCCTTTCGTAGGAACTAAAATGTAAGCAATAGTAATAAATATTCACTATTTCAGTAATTAATGATAGTTAGTGCCATAAATAGCTGCCAGCCTAGTACTCATTTAGAGAAAATAATTATTGGCAATGTTGGTAAAATGCATTGCCTGGGACTAAACATATAACCAAAAGATCAAACGTGTATCTCTACTTTTTTCCAGAACGGAAACAAACGTGTCAACTGATTGTTTCCTGCCGATTGAACACGATGTGCATACAGATGACTCAAAATCGTCTGATGTGAGTGACACAGGTCTTCAGAATGAGAATATCAGGTTAGTATCAGATGACTTCGAAAAATCCCCTTGCGACCCTTTCATTTTGCCACTCGACTTGTCCTTCTTCCATAAAGTATTTGCCAAATTTGTTTCGTATTTCTTCACTAATTTTGTTCTGTCTATGGCCTCTTCTTCTCTGCAGGGGTAGAAACGCCGAGGGGGGTTTCTCTTCTCCATTTTTGGGCATTTTAAAATCCCTCATTTCTGCGTCAATCTGGGAAGGAGTGGACGATCTGTATATAAAGTTATGCAGGACGATTGTTGCCTTTACAATCTTTGCACACGTTTCAGGTTGAACTCCAATTTTGGAGTGATAAACTCTCTACCTTTGGGCAAGTATCCAAATCCACTTTCGACCATTCTACGTGACCTTGACAAACGGTAGTTGAACACGTTTTCTTGCAAGGTTTTCCCCCTCGAAGCATAGGGGCGCATGATGCGACCAGTCAGGGGTAATCCTTCATCTGCTACAAATACGAATGGCATTTGCTGATCATCTGTAGAACGTGGGAGTGGACGATCATCGGGAAATGGAACAGCATCTGCTGCTAATGTCTTACCGAATGCGGATGCGGCCAGGATACCAGAATCGTTATTTGTTCCGTAAGCACCAACGTCTACCATGATGAACTGGTAGTTAGCATCTACAAGAGCCAGCAATACAATTGAAAATGTGCCTTTGTAATTGTAATACAGGGATCCACTCTTGGCGGGGGCTTTCATTACCACGTGTTTCCCATCCAATGCTCCACAGCAGTTCGGAAAATTCCAAGCTGTTTCAAACTCGGTAGCAATCGTTTCCCATTCGAACTTTGACTGTGGAAATTTGACGTATTCAGCTGACATAGTATCCCATATAGCACTACAGACCTCCAATACAATCTCCCCGATTGTTGACGGCGCTACGTAGTATGAAAAGGCCAAAGATCGGAAGGTCTCGCCACTGGCCAAAAATCTGAAAAAGAATAACAAAAACATTGATATAAGGATTTGACATAACGAAATTTTTTGTTCATTTCAGTACTGAAGATGACCCATCACATGCCACTGAAGTTGTATGTGCTTCCACTTCTGCAACCACTAAGAGCAAAGCAATTTCACCTAAAATCAAGCCGTTGTACCCTCCTAAAAGACAGAAGAGGAACACAGTGGAAACTGTTTGCTCTTATCTGGAGGAAAGCAAAAAGGCAAAAGAAAGGTCAGAACAGAGCAGATATGAACTGATTCAGAAATTGAGTACTCCTCATCAGGCTCCAGCACCGATCCCAATCAAACCGGAGGAATCATTCCTGAAATCATATGCAGACCAAATGAACAGCTTCAATGACCTCGAAAAGGCAGAAGTCAAACTGAAAATTGCCCAGATTTTCTTCGACATAGAAAGTAGGCGTAATCGTTTCACGCCGATGATGCCTCAGCAGAACCAGCAACCCATCGGTAGGCATACCCAAGATATGCCTTCGTTCCGTACCTATAATGCGCCTCACAGCCGTACCCTGTCTCAGGGCCGAAGCCACAGTGTGGATGACACGTTGCCTATTATGTCACCATATGAAAATCGCCCCCACTCTTCGATGGCCATATTTTCACAAACCTTTGATGATGTTTCACAAAACAGTAATACTAATAATTACACACAAATGTAAGTGTCGGCCTACCACGGGTTGTTAGATATTGCAGTAGGCTATGTCCATATCCCGTAAGGATGGATTGATTAAAACGTGTGAACATTACTTTTTCAACATTGAAATCAAGGCCCATTGACACTTTTAATTTGAAAACAAAAGTAGTGGAAAAGCCACTGAGGGCACATGTCTTGGGCTACTGTTCAACATTGCGGGCGTGGTGTTAATGTTTCATTTGTATTTGTCATTATTTGTAATTGAATATCAGACCTTATCAATATACTTCGGCCTTACTTACCTCAAACAAATGGCAAATCTTTCCTCTGCACATATGGGCTCTCTGAAGTGAGTGTGTTGTTTTGAAATATCATCATGGATGTACCCCAGGACGAGTCTATACTGCTCTTGCGTCAGTCTGAAATACGCCTTTAATTTATCATCGTACTTCTTTAGTTCAGGTATCGTCTTGTAAAATTCTCCTTTGCGCTTTCTTTTCAAGAGTATTGGATGCACCCAACACTCTCTAGGTTTTCGCACCAAAGTCAATGCCATTAGGGCCAACATTTCATTGTCATCGTCGTCTTCATCATCCATCATATCCATTATGGCCAATGTTGCTCTTTCCTCCATGCCTGTAGCTGTTGGAAAAGGGCACCACAACATTTTCCGTCCGGTTATAAAGCGCCTACTTGGTGCTGAATTACCATACGTTATGTTATTTAAATTAGGTATAGGCATATACGCAGCCTCCATCGCAGCCAAAAGACGCATATGGTGAATGCACGGACAAATGCGTTGTCGCGAGCGTTGCCGCCTGCGCCAACGCAACGGCTCTGGTGTAACGCCCCATCTTAACGCTTCAACGTACTGTCGATCATCCATGGACGGACATCATCATGTTGGGGGTTGGAGAAGATAATTTTCCTCCGCCTCCAGCTGCGTCTCCATAACGGTTTGAAATGCCTCATGCAGGGTCGGAAGATTCTGGGCACGGGTGGTTGTGTTGGTATCCTCTTTGGGTTGTATCTGTTATGCAGCATAAAACATATCCGGATCACCCGTTAGATGTCATCTATGAGCGTGATAAGATGACAACGCATGTGTTGGTGCTGAGTGACCTCGGTGGTTCCACCTTGAGCTGTATCAATCATAGCATCGACTTGAACGTCGGCTTGACGTAACACTTCGGTTAGAATATCCTCGATGTCGGGTTCAAAGTTTACATCAGACAACGAAGATGGTGTTGTGTGTACTATTTATAAGTCAACCGTGGACTTTTTTTTATGCGTTCAAACAGATGTTTCTTTTGTGCGATTGCTATGGCATACGACGCTGTTCTTTCGATTTCCATATGGACCGGGTTCTTGTCCAGCAATTTGATGAGTCACGTGGTCGACATAATGTTGGCGTAAAGCCCGTCGTAGTATGGATGCCAAAGCGTTATGGGCTAAAATCGCGGCCTCCTCAGGTCAGAGGGTAGTTACAGACTGACTTTAATGGTTTACAAACGACCGTATATGACCACTCACTCAGCCCCATTCCTCCTCCTCCTCCTCCACTTACTCCTCTTCTTCCTCTTCCTCTCCCTCCACACACCTATAGTATACACACATACGCTGAGGTAACTCTACCAAGTAGCATATCACTCCCAGTCTGACTCTACTCCACGAGAGCTTCACTACGACCCATTTGGACCAATATTGGGTCATCTCTACAAAAAACCTCCCTTTTTCTACTGCGCATGTGCAGATGGACGGCATTTTCACTACACACCCATCCACGAGTGCATCACTATGACACGCCCCATTCGAAACAATATTGGCCCAGCTCGACCCCAAAACATCCATCCCAATGCTCTTCGCCCCCAATTCCCTATCTCCCTGTTCCCTGAACGCTTCACTGTGACACAACACACGACGCATTCGGACCAGGGATGGTCTTCCTCGTCCCCAAAACGTCTACCCACGTCTGCCTGTGGACCACACATGCGCAGACAGAACTTTTAGGCGAAATTCAACCCATGGCCTCGAGACCCCTGTCGTCGTATTCTACAGCGCGAGACAGAGAAACAAGTACCCACACCCCGTAAAATCCACAAGAAAAAATGTCCACCCCTACCTCAATACTCCTACCACAAACATGCCTTCCCCAAGATGTCAATTAAAATTGAAGTGACTGAGTGACCTTTGACCCGGATGTGACGTCCCCGGAAATCAATATATCAATTAACATTGAAGTAAAAGGGAACAGTGAAGTAACTTCGTACCTATTCAGTGGCAGAAATGTTCGAATCAGGGGAGATAACCTGGAATTGTTCAAAACAGTTATTTGCCCCTGAATATGCACGAATTTACGCTTTTACTACTACCACTCACTATTTGGCAAGAACATCCTGTTGACCTCCAAAGTAAGTCTCGAACCTCCCAATGAACAAGCCGTTATCATAGGACACATAGGATACAGGAGTCCCACGTCTCACTTGCGCATCTAGTCCGGCCATATTTGCGCTTCGCTACTACTGATGCCGTCATTTCTGTCAATACTTTTCTGTCGCTACACTCCAGAGTCCACAGGCATCACCGAGGGGTAGGCGTGGCTCAAGTGCGCACGAGAGCGACTGCGCTTTCTTTACCACTTCTCGAGTACACATGCGTATCATGATGGCACCACCCCAGTCGTGGTCTACACCTGCTGCTAGGTGGCTACCGCATCATTGAATACAATCGGCACGGTCTCGTGGTACGATATCCCCGACTCGATCCCCACCAGTAGGAATCCATACTGGCAGGCCGATGATACTGAAACTACTTTCAAGCACAGTATCCCGCCCAAAATTCGAATAGCGCTTCCGCAAAATCATGAATGTCCGTCTATGAGAAACATCTTAAAGTAGACGAGATGTTTCGGGGGCAGAACCAATATATTTTTAAGATATTTTATCTCCTGATAGCGGACACATTAAGTGCTTTGCTACACGTCCGGCGGATCAAGGTTTACGGCCGAGAGCTGAAAAATCCAATACACCATTAATGGAATGGTGGACTTCGATGGAATCGGCTGAGCGGTCGCGGACCTTGCTAAAGGGGCAGACACACACCAATTAGCATATCAGCATTTCTCATCATCTAAAACATTCTCTAGAAAAGTTTACGACTTGATAATCAGGGGACACGCCAATCCAATCCGGTGGGGATCTGTATCATGATGTCATCAACAAACGACACCGAGTAACACCTGTCCAAATAGTACGTTCTAAACATAGAACAACCATACATGAGCTTTGGAAAAGGGCGGCGGGATTATGGCAAGCCGTTTCAGTATTTAATCGGTTATTTCACAAATGTTGAAAAGTTTTGCACATATGTACAAAAGAATTCGACATTTGTGTAAAACAATTTTTATACAAATTTTGGAAAGTTTTACACATATGTGGAACAATTTTAGACATATTTGGAAAAGTTTTACACATATGTAAAATAAGTTCACATATGCTGAACAGTTTTATACATATGTGAAAAAGTTTGGCACTTATGTTAAATAAATTAGAAATTTACATATGTATAAAACTTTTCAACATATGTGGAATAAATGCGCACTTTTATACATATGGGTAATTCTTTTACACATATGTTGATATCTTTCTGACATATATGTGCAAAAGATTTCGACATATGTCAAATAATCGATTAAATACTGAAACGGCTTGCCATACGGGATACCTGTCGTCACTTCCTCAGCGGTGACATCTTCACAAATTCAAGGTTTCCTTTTGCTGATCGAGGAATCGAAGACAAAAGCCCAGGAGACAAAAGCCTCACGGGCAAAGAGAGCTGCAGTCGACCCAGTTTGTCACAATGCATGACATTCGGACTAGCCAACGCAGTTAGTCGCAATGATGCAATCGAGGATAACGGCACCATGCTGTGTTAACGCAATAAGAGCCATGTGAATTGGTAAAAAACGAAATACGGACTTTAAGACGCGACTTGCACATATTCATCCTCCCCACAGCGCATGCTCCATTTCGCAGGCGCCATTATCCATCCCTGCCTCCAATAGCGGAAGTTGACCTTTACTACGTTGCTATGACGTATAGGGGAAAACCCACGTACGCACGATTCAGTTTGAATCCGGCCGAACAACTCCTTCAGTGTCGCACATAAGCGAACTACTTTTCATATGCTCTGTCCAGATAAACAGGAAAAATAATCTCCAGATAATTCTTTTTAACGCTAGGTCAACAGAGGTATTATGTAGATTTGAAAAGTAATCGAAATGTTCGGCAAACATATATTTTACTGTATATGATGTCACTTCCGGCGATGTGCGCGAAGGCCCAGAATCCGGTCCAAAAATCTGACTGGTGGCTGGGGTATTATTAGACGCCCAGCGAGGTGGTTGGCACATATTTTGGGCATTAACCCGCGCTCGGTTCATGTTAATGTCCAATTTGGGCATTTGGGCATAAGTAGTGTCTGGAGGACTATGCACTTCGTCGTCTCCTTGAGATGGATGTACTATATGTGTAGGCCTACAATGATGCTGTTCTGTCAACCTGTGAACCATCAGAACGATCAACATGAAACCATCAGTTGTTACTTATTCATCCATTCATCCTTTCATAGATTGTGTATTTAAAGCGATATTTTACCTAAGCCTTCGAGTCTGTTTGTTTTATACATGTGGTATATCGAATGTATGTGCACATACTGAACACATACAGAGAAGCTACGAAGGAAACTGTGACACTTGTTTATTTGTTTTGGCATCTTTTGGAAGGCTTGAATATTGGTCTACAGTTTCCATGGGTGATGGTGTTTAGGCCGACATGCATCAGCCTGAGCTCAGCTGCAATATGGAAAATATAATACTCCAACCGCTCTCTTTATTCAAGAGAGCTACATGTAGTGGCCAGATACATATTCGTAGGTCCTGTGACGTTAGTCACAGTGCCATGTAAGTAAATTAATTTTCAAATCGAATCTGCTTGATTTACTTGTCACTTCAGTCCCGCTTCTTTTGATGTTCATCTTACGGGAGATTTTATTCACATTCTGTTGAAGGTAAATGAGATTATGACCGTTGACGACAAATTTATTCTTTCTCTCTCAAAAATCATTTCATATGTATACATGAGCAGTGTGACTAACGTCACAGGACCTACGAAGTAGGGTAGGCATTATAGGACTCCGACGCGAACTGAACTCTTGGAATTTCCCACCCCCAGTTGAAATCCTGCCTATATTAAGATGGGCACTGCCCAAGTCAGAATCACCGGTGATTTTCATCAAAATCACCAGAAATTTTCATCAAAAGTAGGTCAGCTCAGAACTTGCAGGTAACAGTCCCCTAATGCACCTTCATGCAAAAATCAAGGTTCCAATGTCAACGGTTCTCCTTATTTTGCCGACGAAAGGACTCGGATGGACTCACTGACTGACTGACTGACTGACTACCGGACAATTTGCAGATGGTAGCCTACTTCGTAGGAATATGGTCATGCAGTGGCTGGCTATACGCCATACCAAATATCATTTCTGAGATTATGTGTAACCTAGGACCCAGAAATGCTAAATCCTATGTCTAACTGAATAGAATAGGCCTATATATTGATCAGGATTATAAAAAATCATCGATGATCATTTTCAAATGTCGGTTTCTCTGAATCTTTTCTGATGAAGTGTTTCTTGATTTTGGTACCGTATTCGAGCGGTTTGAACGATCTTTGCAGTGACTGTCACCCAGATACTCCATAATTTTTACATCATGTCTCACTTGTCATACAATTCAAGTGAGCCAATAATCTCGATCATTAGACATATTTTACATTATCCATATTTCTATTTTATTACCATTTATGCGAAAAGGTTGAGGTGGCAGAGCCAGGAGTATGGTGGGATGACTGAGTCGGTATGATACTTGAGAGTAATCCGCTCTGTCTTCATAGTAATATTATATGGAATGTACATTGACGACCATATAAGAAACCGCTCTCCCCAGTGTCAGCTGTTGTCGGTTCTCGTGAGGGCGATCGTTATTGGAATTGCCTCCCAGCTTGAGAAAAGGTAATCATGATATTTCGGAATAACTGTATAGATGTTTGCATTCAAATAAGGCTCTTTCACTTGGGGCATTATCTTGTCTGGTGAACGAGCAAATTGGATCGAGCTAATCAATATAGATAAGAGGAGTCTCATCCCGATAAACATCCCCTGGCTATGGTGCTGGATAATGGTGGACAAGTGTAGCGTCTGTCGGGGCCAGCGCCTATAGATACATCCAATTAGACAGGTCCATATGTCCAGACATTTACCACAATAATGTAATAGCAGAAGCAAAGTTCATTTGCTTCTGGTAATATCCAACATATGGAAACACATGTTTTTATTACGGGAGTACAGCTTCTTCAATCGGTTAAATACAAACAATAACCAGTGTATTGGCGTGATAAAAAATAGTATCTTGTTGATTCAACATTAATTGGGTTTTCCTGCCTTGCAGCATCATTTTTAACGCAAGGCTTTATGTGTCTTAGCATTTGAAGTTTCGGTTCAACATAGTTTTTTTATTTATCGCACATTACTGTTTTCGTAGAAACAGTATAGCAGTTTCAAACTCCTGTCAAATTTGTTGATATTTAAAGAAGATATTGTATTTTGCAATAATATCAACGATACATATTGTTACCGAGTTTTTTTTTCAAAGAAATTGCTATGAAGCTTGGAAGATATCAGTGTAGTCCACAGCATATTTTGAATATCGGTGACACCCTCACTTTCAAACTAGTTTTATTTTTAGCTGTGTGGGCGCCGACCCTTATGGACTGTTGTTTTGGATAAGAAGTAAGAAGTTGCGTTCTGTTAATATGTCCCACACTTTTATTATGAACCGTTTTTTTTACAACTGACGGTGCCATAGCTCCTCAATAGTCATCAGATGTATTGACAGATATGTTACATCATTTGTTCTTCGATATTTGTCCACTGTAAAAAAAAATGTGTTGTTGTTGTTTTAACACAATTTTGTGCTAAAATGGCTTCAGCATAAAATGTTTTTTTGTTCAAATCAACATGGTTTTATGTTAAACTTCAAATTGGTATTGTTTCTAACACGCTTTGTGTTATTTTCTACACAATTATGGTGCTAAAATGGCTTCCACTCATTTTTTGTCGCACTGTATGCTGATAAACCGGTGCTAAGTGTCGTATGGTCATTTCAGTCAATGTGTCCATATGAAGAGCGACAATAAAAACGTGAGAGAACATAACAGAAATCACTACTGATCGTTGGGATGATGTCTGGGTAGAATACAGTCAGAATGTCGGCCTGTGGGTTCATGTGACTTCATCATGACTATCAAAGGCCATCTGTTTGTAAGAAGGATACCAGATATACTTCAGCTCTGAGCTATTTTCAAAGAATACCAACCCCCAGCTTCAGGAACCGGAAGTACGATGAAGTTGCACTTGTTCCATTGCCAAAAAAGCTGGGGCACAAGACAGCCGATCACTGCCCGCTAGAACTCATGATGTGCCAAGTGATATAGCAAGACTGCTATAATGTTATATAATCTTCTCAAAATAATCCCAGACATATTGTCACTTGCAGACGATGCTCTAGGGTGGCTGTACAATGTATTAAATATTAACTTACCCTCTCAGTAATATTTTACTTTGATGTAATGTGTTCTGGAACAGTTTGTAAAAGAATTATTTCTTTTCTGTCGCCAATTTATTTCTTGTCGCCAAGACCATTCTTCGCTCTATTTGCACTCTTCTCATATTCGTCTGGTCTCAATCTAGCTTGAGGCGCAGTCGTCGTAAAAGTACTTTATATACAGTTCGATAATCATCTATTTCGCTAATGAACAGTTTGCTGATTATTAGCTCTGGTATATAGTTGATAATGGGGAAACCGATACAGTCGAGTGTTCCTCTTATATGGCGCGAACTGCTATCGATGCATTTTAAATACTTTTTTTCTTTGGGGCTGCTTTGCTACTGCATTTTATTAATCTAGCTCTGAAATTAACATGATCAATCGTTGTTAATTTGAATGTCATAATTCAGGATCATGATTGAGATGGATATCGGCATCAATGCCTGAAAGACGAAATCCTGTTCACCTTCTCTATCGTTAAGGCCTATAGCTTCATTAGCATGCAGCAGAACACAGCAAGATGAGATGATATGTATATATATGATGGAGCGCAGATCTACATTAAGAAATTGTTGGGAAACAAGATACACTCGGGAATATCAACTTCATATCACCTACTTACCACGTCTGGTACCGTAATTCATGAGTGCTTGTGATCTGCGGGAGCTGGAGAAAAGAGTGTAAATTAAGGTGTGAATTGATGACATCTGTTTTGGCAATACGCTGGCATGGAAAAGCATTCAGGAACACCTTGAATCCAGCGGTGTGTACACTGGCCAGTGTTAAATTCTGCCAATACACACCATATACTCAGTTACAATCTTTGCTTTAATTCAACAGGTTCTGCTGGAATGGATGTTTATCCGGGTGCTACGGGGTGCATTGCTAAGTTCGTCAGTATAGTTGGTTCATGAAAGGAGCATCAAAGTGGTCATCTTTTCAAGAAATGGTACATAAAAATGTTTCTTTACCTTTCAGACGCAACAATATTGATGGTAAAGCTCTCTAGTAGTATAGAAAGGTGAAATCTCTCATGATTCTTGAAGGGGATATGAGCGCAAGTGACGTCACGTCCGGTCGAGGTCACGTCCGGGACAAAGATCACTTCCGATAAGGAGTTGCCAAGACCAAGTGGAGAGGTCACTTCTGGTCACGTGACTGTTAGAAGTGATGTAAAAATTTTACGGTGAAACAGACTATACACACAGTCAAATGTGTCTTGGTGGGCCAATATTGGACCTAAGTGGTAGGGCAGATTCTCAACTTGAAGCCCTCGTCGAGATCGGTTACGTGACCAGCGGGGTAGATGCAAAACTAGGATTTTCCTGAAAACTAAAATGTAGAAAACGAAATTTACACTCGAAAAAGAAAATAAACTCCGTTAACTGGGTCTGGATGGGCCCATGGTTGGTGGATTTCGGGTAGATGTAAAATAGGACTTTCCCGAATATAAAATGCGGGAAGACACCAGAATGCGTAAAAAACCCCCGCTAAGTGGGTTTAGCTGGGCCCTATAGGGTCCGAAGGGGGCAGTGGACATCCGATTGGTGCATTGTGGCGTCGCGGGTCTATATAAAACTAGGATTTTCCGGGAAAATGCAGAAAAACGTACTTTACTTTCAAAACTGCAGATAACCCAGCTAAATGGGTCTAGGTATGCTAAGCCTTGATCAAATGGGTCATGCAAGGTGCTGTAATCATTTTATACACCCTGCTGAAGGCATTAGGTTAATGCCGCAACGTTGGTAATACACTGCATTATATCCAGAAGACCAGACTTATTGTTTATTTCCTGACTTCAAGGTGGAGGAACACATGAAAATCCGGAAAAACGAACTTTGCATCCAAAAAATGCAATGACCCAAAGGAGTCATGGTTGATGGGGGAGCCCTCGTCGAGGGCACATGACTGTTGGGTGCATGCTAAACTAGGATTCTTGATAATCCGGCAAAACGGCCCTAAGGAGTTCACGTGGGTCGTGGGGGAAGCCCTGGTCACGTGACTGGTGGGTAGATCAAACAGGAAAATCCGGGAATAAGGACTCCGGGAGAAAGTACTTCTGTTCTGTTTGCAAGTGTATACGAGTCATAAGGTGTCCATACGGATCGTACAGGGTAGGAGGGCTGGAGGAGGGCACGTGATTGGTTGTTGAATGCAAAACTAGGATTTTCTCGAAAATAAAATAGGAAAAACGGATTTTTTCAGGGGTCAAAATGTCGGAATGGCTGACTTGACAGCCATGAATCATTATGTTCATGTGGAGTACAAGATTGAGTGAGGGAAATCTATCGATCGGGCTTACGTTGTAGCCTATGATTGGGTCCCAGGGCCGTGGAGTGATTTTCGTCCGTAACGTCATGGTGCGCATGTGCATTCGCTAGGGATGCCTGTTATGGACGTTTTGAGCGACAGGTGGGTCATGCATGGTCTAACTGGGCCATGCAGTGTCTCATCTTGAAGCGCTCGTGGAGTAGACTACGTTTGGGGTCGGTTGGACCCAAAGTGACGTCACGATGCGCATGCTTTGTCGAGGAGTAGTAGAGAAAGAAGGCATCTTGAGGGTGCTCATGGGGATGTATTGGCGATTGATGGACTATCCTTGCTCTAAATTGGCCGTACATGGTCTCGTCATTTGTGACGTCATGAATAGCAGAGATCGGGCAAATACGGTCGAAATAGATGTGCAGGTGGAAATAAGCGGATACTTACACCTCAATACACTATAACCTATTTTATTTTCCTCAATGTTACAACATACGTAAGCTGGAGAGTCGCCCTGGGTATGTTTATTATGGCGTGTATTGTTTTATCGAGCCATCATCATGGTTGCTCTTGCCCTTGTTCGATGCATCGTCGGCCATGTTCAGTCTTGTACCATGAGAAGTCACTCTTGTGACGTTTCCATATCCGTGCATGACCTCTCTTGTCCGTGTTCATCGTCTGTTTGATCGGGTTCTAGGTGTCTTGGGCGGTCCAGGATAATGTAACGGCAACATGTCCTGGGACAGCTGTTTGTGTTTGAGCGACTTATCCTGTCCAGCGTCCTCGATCACCGCAACGCGGGTATCAATTGCCTCCTTCACAATATAGTTCCTATATGTGAGTCCCCATTTTTCGTCTCTCAGGCTTTCCTGGGATGTTGCATGAGTATCATCGGTCGAGCTTTCAGCTTTACTCTCAGTAGGTAGGCTCTCGGTATCAGTCGGTGGACTCTCTGCATAAACCGGTACGCTCTCAGTATCTACATCGCATTCCGGCTCCTCGGTCTCTTTGCACCCACATATATTCTTCTGGTGTCGTATCACCCACATATATTCTTCTGGTGTCGTATCATATCATAGTGTCTGGTTAACAGGCGTTCGAACTCGGGTCACGTATAACCCATGAGACGTCGATTGTGTACGTCTTTCGGTTATGATTGCTTGTATGGAAGTAACTCATTAACGCCCACAACACATATCTTAACGCTTCGACGTCCTAATGAGATAGGTTAGAAGCTCTGATTGGTCTAAATAATCACGCGATATCCCAATGAATTGACATTTATTTCGTTGTGACGCAGTGATCCCCGCCAACGCCCGTCGTTACGCCTTAACGATCGTCTCAACGCTTAAACGCCCGTCTCGGCGCCTTAACGCTCGTTTCACTTGGACATAAGAAATCAACGCTCCGATTAAGGGGCCCAATCTATCACTATGTTTACTAATTGTCTCTTTGGAGCAACTTTTCCTACCGTATCATTGAGCAAGAATTGAAGGATATATTACAAACTTTCGGTGTCCCAAATGTGTCGCCCTTCACACAAAACTCCTGTGGGCGACACGCGGGACGAGAGCGTTTGCCGCCCTTGTATAGTGTTAATCTAATGGCAGAGGGGCGACGCACACTTCACGTCGCGCGTCGCAACTGCATTTTTATTAAAGCTATATTTGGTGATGATAATGCTACATATCCGCGTAATTGGCCTGGTACTCCCAACAATCACTGTACACCAATTATATTCCGGTTCTATATGAATACCATTAGAAAAGTAGTATTTAATAAGAAAGCGGTTATTCCTGAACTAAGTAAGATGCTCACAAGTGATCTGCAGTGCGCTTGCCCACATTTACTTTCTGACAGGTTTTACGCTATTATTAATATTTTATTAATCACTGAATTCAAGACACCAGTAATACAATCAGCATTCACTTTCTATTTCCCGGAAACTTGACATGGGATTTTTGGGACCTATCCAGGCCTGAATGGGAGAGAGACATTCCTTTCTCCACCCCCGTAATTATTTTCTTACCTCTTCAACTAGTGGGCTGAAACTTACCACACTATACCATTAGATCAGGCTCTGCTAGGAAATGTAACAAAATCTAAGATGGTCTCTCCGATTACGTCACAATAACGTCATATTCCCAGAAATCAGTTTTTGGTCGATTTTTTTTGTCAGAATTTTTGATTTTTTTCTTATTTGTGTGATGTTCCTCGCAAAATTGTATGATCAGGTAGTAAATAATGATCTGATGTGAAATAAAATGGTTTTGCTCACTTTAATCCGATGAAAAGCAAACATTTTGAAGGAAAATGACGGAAACCTGGTCGCCATTTTGAATTTAACCATGATCCTCTACTCGGTGGTGATATAAATAGGCTAAAAATGACCCCAATGTGATTTATTAAAAAAACCCACAGCGCTTGTAAACATCTTAAATGACCTAAGAAATGTAACGTGAAATTAAAATAAAACATTGAGTTAATTGGCCGCGAAATCCGTATGGAAAGCTACAATTTCAATCAAAACCAATGTGACAAGGTACAAAGTGGTGAAGCGTCTGCGCTCAATTTTGTGTCGTTACGGAGATTACAGTACAGACCGGAGATATTTTTACGTTCGTCGCGCCGGAAACCAAAACAAAAACGCGCCGACGACAGAAACAATATCGCTCCTGAGCGCGCCGTGGCGCGTCTCGTCGCGTATAAATGAAACGTGAGCGCGATCAGACGCGATCGAAAAATCGTGATCGCGCCGCGAAAAACAAGAACACAATTGGATTTCGGCCAGCTTGTTCCATAACGGAACCAAGCGCGTTTCGCTGACGAGAAAGGAATCTTAATACCATATATGGTCGTCATGTGGTCGTCATGTACTACCATATAAGATAGTGCGCGCGCGCTTTCGAGAATCCATTGGCGCCAACTCCAGGACTCCGAAATTCAGGTTTCTAACAGCAATTTCATATTAAAATACAATTATCAAATGATGCAACAGATGAATTTGAGAGCGCAAAATTTGCATTTTCTGTCTCTGTTGCTGTGACAAGAAAAAAAAACAATCTTCAAAATATTTGATTTTTCATTCATTTTTATCTCTGTTAATGCTAAAAATATTTGCATGCAAAGTTTAGTTTCAAAGATAAAGGATAATCTATCCGTTTTTAGCGAGAATAAACTTATAGATTACTTCTAAAATTCATGTCCCCAGCAACGAAAGTCCCCAACAACGCGTTCGCTGTTGTTGTTGTTGTTGTTGTTGTTGCGCAGACGATGCAGCTTTTCCAACAACTGAGTAAAGTCGAGTCGAGACATTCGGAGTCTCGAGTTTGGGGAGGAAATAAAGGAGGATTTACCTATATAAAACGCACCTGAGTACTACAGAGCTTTACAGAAATATTTAATATGGATTTTGAGCTGTGGACGAAGCGAATGCGTGTGTGGTCTTCTCCTCGGCGTTCCTCGTCAGACCGACTTTCGCCCAGTCGTTTCGGGATTTATCTACATATATATATATATGAATAAAAAAGCGCGATTATGCAAATCTTCGAGCACGTGGGTATGTTCTCCGGTTCTACACTGCCACAACAGAAATATTTCGACGCGACTGTGTTTTCCTGAATCGCGTCCAAGCGCACCACGATCGCAGCTGATCGCGCCAAAATATAATGCATTAAACTCTGTCCCAAGGTGCGCCTCGTCGCGTTTTGATGAAAAACAGAGTCCTAAAATAGTCGCGTTTTCAGCACGATCAACACGCGTTTTACGTAAAAATATCTCCGGTCTGTACTGTAAGATAGAAAGATTCATAGGGGTTAACACAGATCTCAACCTACCGCCAGGACAAGAATTACAATGAACACAAATGATGATTTTTTCGAAAAAGGACAAACGCAGTTGAACCTAATGGGCGACGCCCCTTGAATAATTTCAGATAGCGACTCGGAACGCATACATGCGTCGTCCTTCTGCCATTAGATTAACATTACAAACGTGCTACGCACACTCACGACGTAAAAATATTTTGAACACCATGCATAATCATACGATCTTGA
Source organism: Hanleya hanleyi (assembly GCA_036873755.1). Taxonomy (NCBI): domain Eukaryota; kingdom Metazoa; phylum Mollusca; class Polyplacophora; order Lepidopleurida; family Hanleyidae; genus Hanleya; species Hanleya hanleyi. Next base: position 57,985 of record JAVTVY010018115.1, read on the forward strand.
AGTAAGATACTCGGAATTTCAATATTAGCAGTAGCAAATTATGCGAAAGATTCACTGGTTCTGAACTGTAGTCTATTTTGTAAATGCAGCCGGTCCTGGATTGTCATGGCTTGATTCAAATTATAAGAAGTATTCTGTTCTCTTCCGTTCAGGTCTACCCTATTATATTGTGAGTGGAATTCTGCACGGCCCGTAAATTAACTGACGAACAATGCAGTTGAATAAACAAAGCGGATTAATTAGATTGGTCCAAATTCCATAGTAGTATTTGATCTGTAGACAAGTTACTTCATTTTCCATTCTCACTATTCGCCTGGGGCCTCTCTCTCAGCTGTTGTATTCTCTCGTTATCAGGCCAGGTGTCTGGGCCCTCACTAGCTGACTGTTCGGCCCACTATTCACACCCTTCTGTGAAGACAGCAAACAGGTCTTGTCTACAGTTAAGTACCCAGAACACCAACAACAGAGCCCTCGTAAGGCTAATAATAGTCGAGAGTAATTAGCGTGTTGAGTAATACGAAATGAAGCAAATCCTACTTGATCGTTAGAGCAAATAACCAAGGACGCGAATAAAACCTGCGAGGAGCAACAACGGTGATTATATACACTTCTCCAAGATACATTCATAATCAGGCAGCTTTCCGTTTTCACTATTGTGGATATCTCACAATACACTGCATTGTGTAATTAACAAACGAACTGCAGGAGTTCGATATTACGGAAGAAATCGTGCAGCTGCACATCGCGAGTTTATCATTAAGTAAATATCGAAAACTTGTACAATTTATTTTCTTGTCAAATGGTTACAAGTATATATATAGTTACATAAATGTCAGGTAAAGCCGTCAAGATATAGCTCGTGAACTTTGCTTTACCTATAGGCCTACATGCAACTATACTTCAACCACCGTCCTATGCAGCTAAATTTACAACTTCATTAATTTGAAAAAGAGCGCGTGTCGTGGACTTTGCTTCACCATCGCCAACAGAAAATTTACAATTGCGAAAGTATGAATATTAACTATCAAAGATAGTGGTTATGTTAGTGGTAGTGTTTTCGGACCCAATGAAAACATGTAGCGATCGGATTATATGAAATGGCCTAGCTCAATCCCGGGCGTCATCAAAGGCATTCGCAATTTAATTGATTATTTAACTGACTAATCAAAACAAAACTAAATCAAACACCATCAGAATACTTTAGCTTTTTATTATTTTGCTGGGTTAAGCAGTTAATTATAAATTGTGTGTGTCTTAATTTCATAGTCATTCATCTTTCGCTGAAGATTTAGACTAGAAAATGGCGGCGTGTAATGATACCAGGAATGTTCTTTATTATGATCTCATGTAAGTAGGAAATCATCCTCTTTAGTTTTTGATTATTAAGATTACGAGTGCTCATTCACACCCATGGCTCATTCACCCCATGGGTTCATTCACCCCCATGGGTTAGTTTATAGGGATAGGGAGATCGCGTGCCCTTTCTATACTACTCATCGCGCATGCGCAGTCCATCCATTCTACTGTAGGGTGCAAGCCTGACCCATGGAATCTCAGGTAGCGAAAACTCCAGGTCTCTCGCCCCACCCTATCCCGCACCCACCTATAGTGATAGGCAGATCGCGTGCCCTTTCTATACTACTCATCGCACACTACTCATCGCGCATGCGCAGTCGACCCATTCCACTGTAGGGTGTAAGCCTGGCCCATGGAATCTCAGGTAGCGAAACCCCAGGTCTCTCGCCCCACCCTATCCCGCACCCACCTATAGTGATAGGGAGATCGCGTGCCCTTTCTATACTACTCATCGCACACTACTCATCGCGCATGCGCAGTCGACCCATTCTACTGTAGGGTGTAAGCCTGGCCCATGGAATCTCAGGTAGCGAAAACCCCAGATCTCTCGCCCCACCCTATCCCGCGCCACACCTATGCGACCCGCTGTGCAGTGAGTATAAAGCGGAGGAGGAGTATGAGGAGTCGGACACGCCACGGATTATACTAGGGAGATTCTTGTTTAATTTCGCTCGATAATCTCACTGATTCCTCACCTGCAATCTCACTGATTTCTCGCCTGAAATCTCACCGATTTCTCACCCGTGATCCCACCGATTTCCCACCCGTGATCCCACTGATTTCTCACCTTTAATCTCACTGATTTCTCACCTGTCACCTTGTATAATTTGTAGAATTCAAACCACGTAAGTTTTCAAGCTGTCATTTCGGTTCAAATTTTGTCACATTTAGATAAGCAGTTAATTTGGGAGTACAGACATTTCCCCACTTAGATGTTTCTCCTCCGGACAATTCGCCACCTCCATGGACATTTCCCCACCTGGACATTTTCCCACACAGGACATTTGTTCCCCTGAACTTTTCCCCGTCCCAATTTGATACAGTGTTTTTAACTAATACGGTATGGTTAAACTGTCGTACAGGTGCCTTCAACGAATAACATATGCGCGGCTTTTCTCTCGTCGAAAAGTGTGTCGCAGGCATAGTACGCCCAATTGCGTCACACACATGCAGTCGCATTTTTTAGCTCAACACGCCTTAATTAAAGCTCTGTTTTGCAGTCAGTGAAAAGTTGTTTGGCCACATGTAATCTGTCGAACACCATGTCTACTTCACTACAGATGTTACACATGCCGTTTCGCTGTTATATGTACCTTCCTAAATCCGTGCCAAGTTTGCAACTTATAAGAAACTTTGCCCATATCGCCCAGCTGTGTGTCGATGAATTTACGTGGACTATTTCATTCTCCACAAGTAAAATGGGGATACAAGGGGCATAGAAATAGTTGCTAATCGGTGCGTGAAACCATATTAAAGTTAAGGACAACCAGATTGTTTGAATGCTATACAACTGAATATTTACTTGGTTATAAATAATGTTACAGTGATGTCAGAAAGCGGGAGGTCTCAGTTTACAAGGTACCTTAAACTGACAGCGGGATAGTGCTATTCAACCTGGAATAGTGGACTCGCCTCGTGACGGGGGCCAATCGAATCAAGCAATGGCAATCAATCTCGATGTCCAGTTTCATGGGGTTATTGGAAAGAACGGATGGACGAGTACGATAGACACGTGTTAAGCTGAAATACCACGGCGTTTCAAGCAGTAGTGGATTTTGTTTCTGTATGAAACTGGTTGAAAAATTATTTTCAGTTACAAAGTGAAAGGATGTAACACGGGAACTACCGCGTTAGTTAATACGAGAGGGGTATGATGGAAGGTGCTTCTCATCTGATCAGCTGATCTTCAAGGGGGAAAACCACAGCACACGCGTCATGCAAACGTTCACATCAGAGCGGTTTTATGAAGATTTCACAGATGTACTAATAAGCCAACATTTACTGGACGAGGAATTAGTTTTACCTGGGTGACGCCTTGATTCAAGAGCCATGGATAGGCTAGTTATAGTGTTCTTATCGTCAATGGTCGTGTTTTCATGTGCGTTTCCACAAGACGAGAAGATCACAGGGGTTGTTCCAGAATGTGGAGTTTGTGACGAGAGCCGATGTCCTGAACTACTACACTGTGTGGAAGTCGTCGTTAAAGATCGCTGTGGATGTTGTAAAATGTGCTCAAAAGACCTCTATCACCCCCATATTAGGTATAAAAGTGCCCATAAAACAGGTAAGAAACTGACATGTGATTCCGTCACAAGAAATTAGTAGGATGACATCAATATATCTTCATACGGTATAATCAAGGAGTTTATCCTTATAATAAACTCAGTATAATTTTTCAAATGTTTTACATCTGTGCAGTTTACTTCAATAGAAGGTCGACAGATCGCGATGCTTTGCACAAATATTTAAATCCATAGTTCGTCATAGCTTAGTGAAGCAAATATTTACACTAGTTATTTTGAGCGGTTAAATATCTGGGATATCTGTGTTTTCAACTCAGTTTTCAAGATTAACCACGGGTCGTCTATAGCTTCATTCTCAATATCGACGTTCATCAAATTGGTTCCCAGCTTTTTTTTTAAGATTCAAGTTGAATACTACACTGACGTTCCGCCATTTAACGTGTAGTGTTCGACTTGGGTATACCACTATAGTAGGCTCCATGGGTATACGAAGCTGAGTGGTCCCATGGCCAGTACGATGAAGCGCCCAATTTATCGATGGATCGTAATTGAAGCCTACTATGCGTAGTCCTAGATTTTACCATGGAGCCTACTATAGTAGGCTCCATGATTTTACATAGACGAAGAATGTGAACGGTAAACACTGTAATAATTCAGTCACTATATTAACATTCGATCACCATACAATTTTGTCTCCAATAATAATCAGTTATTCTTCAAAATTAGATCAGCACTGAAATGTAGGAGAATTATCGTTTTAATAAATGTGACCACCGCTATACTTTTGGGTGGGGTATACACTTCCCTTTGATTGAATAGGAGGCGATAATTGTTAACGGTACTGTAGTTGGTAATATTCAGTTATAACGTGGTTTATGGCACAGTCGTACCGTATATCATTTAGATGTGTCCGAATAGGATGAAAATATATCACCACATTGAAGAAATTTGAGCCGAAACTTGAACACATCTTTATGGTCACATTACGATACTAACATTGACATTACAGGTTATATTAAGGACAGAATGTGTTTCGTACAGAGATTAGGTTAAACAGACATCCAACGATTCAGTCCTCATCTGGAGGCATCCAAGTGAGAAATGGACCGACTTAGATACCAGAAGTCTGGACTTATAGTCTACCACGGATAATCTCGTGATTTGAGTGAAAAGATTCTTATGTTAACATCGATCATCAATTTTATCCAGAAATCTGTGGACCAATGTTTCAAAGCACACGGTTTAATCATAACTAATGCAGTAATAACTTACTGTCTTAAGAAGACTTACCGGAAAATATGATTAATCCAATTTTCTTAGTCCTGGTTAGTCTTTTGGCAATTTCTTCCCAATGGCTTGGAGTAGGGCTATGAAAATAAATCCTCTAAATAGGAATTATGGCAGGCTCGGCATTTTATACCATGGTATATATTATTTACAGGCAGCCTCTAAATACAAATTGTGGCAGGCTTGGCGATTTAGAGGCATCCTCTAAATAGGAATTATGGCAGGCTCGGCATTTTATACCATGGTACAAAATAATTAGAGGCAGCCTCTAAATACGAATTATGGCAGGCTTGGCATTTTATACCATGGTATATATTATTTAGAGGCAGCCTCTAAATGACGAATTCTGGCAGGGATGGCCAACCATACATTCCCTCCCTTTCTTGCTTCATTTTTCCAGGAAAACCCATTGAAAAGTCGAAAAATGGTCAAATTCGGCTCAATTTCCAGAAAAATCTGTAAGAGCGATTTCAATTAAATTTCTTTTCCTTGTGCCCAGGTCCGGTACCAATTTGAAAAAGCGAACACACATGGGGGTCAACCTAAAGGTTTTTTGTCAGATTTCCCCTCCGTGTTATAATATGAGTCATGATTTTTAGGCACAGCCAAGGGCATAACTGAGGCAGGACAAAGTTTACGCCATGACTCCGATCACTGCGTTGACGAACCCGGCCATCGATCCGTATATGCTTGTTTGCAACGCTGACAATGCTGAACAGCATGCTATTATAGATATAAGCTATTAAGGACGCAAGAAGAATTATAATGTAGCAAAATACGGACCGTCCATCCTGGCCATTGCCACGAAACTCTGGTCGGCCACCTAACTTCATTTTTGTCGGGTTTACCAAGGGTAAACCCTACATCACTTTTCAGTTTTTCTTTTTTCTTCTGCACATGTGTAGTTTTGATCTCCTGCCCGGAGACTGTTCTCATTTGATGCCCCTTACAGCATTCACAACAGGCCTCGCACAAGCCATGCAATTCCAGGCGCTAAGAGTAATGGAATTTCGTTGAAAGGACATGGAAAGTCAGAGGAAATATATGTACAGAGTCCGGGAAAATGAGTGGAAAAAGCTAAGTTATTCTCTGAAGTTCAGCGAAATTTATTGCGGAATAAAAATCCAAACAGCCGTGAAACCTGTTTGCTGGTGACCCTTCGCCAGATTGGAACCAGGTCAGACAGCTCATTTACATATTTTGTGTAGTCCATTGGTTGAACTAAACTCGTGACTGTTTCCCGCTGAATTAATATTCATATTCTGTGACGTGTATTGGTCGAGGTCATAATGTCGACAGCTGATTGGCTCACGCTCTTGACATCTGTACTAATTTACGTATCAGAACAGTCGCCATTTGAACTCCATTGTTCGTTGGTTTGGAATTTAGCTTTGGGCTAATTTTGCCGATGCCGGGAAAATGCAAATTTAGTGAACATTGGCTGAGACTGGATGATTATAACTGTGGTTGTCCCGTCACGGTGAGAGGACAGCAACGTACACGGTGTGTCAAACAAATGTGGATCTGTCCAATATCGGCGATGGTCCTTACAAAAATTACAGGATACACAAACTTTACACACATATTCTTGAGGTTGTTCTATAACTATATGGCACTTTATGAATTATTATTACGAATATGAATTTTAATATTTTTGAACATTTTTCAATCTTTGGTAAGCTACCTTACAACAAAAGTTATGATTCATATATAGTGCAAGATCACAAAGATGATCTTCACTTTAGATAGGGAATCGTCCTCAATGCGTTTTTGATACACACAGCTGGTGGGGCTAATTTTTGTCTAAAAAGCACCAAATTGACCATTTGAATAGATAAAGATAAAGAATAATCAAGACCTACAGACAAACACAACCAGACTTACAGTGGTTCAAACCTGCCGTATTTTGCACTTTTCGGTGCATTTACAGTCGACATTTTCTCTCCAAAATTCTCGTTGCAAAATTATGACACCTTTAACCGAAATCATATTTAGACTTATTTGTTGGTCAAAATAGCTAAAATTGGTTTTGGTTAAAGGTGTCCTATTTTTGTAACAAGAGAAAATCCGCACCGAAAAGTGCCTAAAAATACGAAAATAAGCCAACTTACCAACTTTAGTGAGCCATAAATCCGTGTTCGTGCATCTGCAGTCCTTCATTATTTCGGGTCTTATAATTCAGCATGAAGGCTGTACAAAATGGTCCATTTCATATCCCTTTGATAAAAGTGAAAGTTTGGCCGTTCAAACCGAACAGCTTGAGGACGATTCCCTATGTCAAGCGAACACCACCATTCTTCCCAAATATGGGACTAATAAACTCCTCTGATGCAAGTAAACCCGACATCAGTACTTTAAGTACTTTGATCATTGTTGACATCACATGAACGCATTCTTTCCAGCGTTCGATTTTGGATGAACCAATCAAATCCTTTGAGACAAGGGGGGGGGCACGAGTCAGAATACGGAGTTTTGATTTGTGACAAAAAACTATCCACTTATTCTAGCATTTGAAGCTTGTGATCTTGCGCCCAGTCTCCGTTAAAAGCATTTCTTCAGGCCGAGTTACTTTCCTTCATTTCTTCTGAAAATTACATTATGAAACAGGTACTGGATCCGGTCCACTGTACTCGTCGCAAACGGCTTTGTTTTCACTGCCGCCTTCCAAGCGCTTAGTAAAAAGAGGGCATGAGCTTATGACCTCCTATCGTTCTCCCAGGTCGTTTGACTTTTGCGCCTCGTTTTCGTTTGACCTTGAAATACTATCTTGTGATTGGAGGAACTGTAAAAACGTCAGTATGAGATCATGTTCTCATCCCCCAAATCGGAACAAAATATACCTGACGTCCCACTCTCTTTAAAACCGCCACAATCCATTTATTCGCGACTGTTTGGTTTGGTTTGGTTTGACTGGGCACTCCAACGTAAAATGAGCACCGGTCATACAGAGTAGGCCTATGCCGTGCAACCCATTCCTCTACACCGCCCCACACATGCTCCATCGTACCACAGGCCCGCAAAACAAGAGTTTTGGGGTGTGTGGACGGTGGTATTACGGTGACGTGTCGAATTATGGGGTCTCTATATATAACCCCACGCTTTATATAGATGTTGATTTATATAAAGCATGGGGTTATATATAGAGACCCTATATTTCGACACGTCACCGTCATACCACCGTCCACATCCCCCAAAACTCTTGTTTCGCGGGCCTGTGATCGTACCAATGACGCATAGCCACTGGTAATGAATATCTGTTTCCCCTGATATATTCTTACCTCTGTATCCGTGTCATCTAACATTGACCAAGTCGCCCATTCTTTCCTCTGTTTCCCTTCGTACTCTTTAACCCAAACAGCTGAACGATGTAAAGTTTGCAATTTTGAGAAGGGCTGTACAAATATTTCTGCGTTTTAAACAGGCGAATAAGAGTAGTAGGTAGACCGCTAATCCACGTCCCTTTTGCCGGGGGAGATAACTCTTGCATCCACCAGGGGGCGCTGTTTCCAGGTTAAAGGTATAGGGGACGCCACATCGCCTTTCACCTCTGTGGCGTCTGTGGCGCCAGGGACGTGACCTTGGCGCCACCAGCTCAAGGTCACGTGGAGGTCAAAAGTAGTTCCGGCAACCTGTAACCTTTGTATTCCTCCGCGGACAGAACGTAGTCTCAGTGGGTTTTTCCCACAATGTCGTAGGTGATCAAATTCTCCGGCATTCTCCGGCAATCTTCAGGGGCGAGAGGGGTCCCTAGTGTACCGATTGGGTTGTATGAGGTATCAATGTGAAGCATTCGTGAAGGGGCATCTGATGGGGTGGGTGTGGGGTTGAAATATCGTCATTCTGCGCATGCGCGGTAGACCAAGATTATGGAAATAGACGTGTTGGGGTCTAGGGGAGCCACTAGTGGTCCGATTGGGTTGTATGAGGTATCAATGTGAAGCCTATGTGAGGGGGCATCCGATGGGCTGGGTGTGGGGTTGGAATATGGTCATTCTGCGCATGCGCGGTAGATCAAGGGTATGGAAATAGCCGTTTTGGGATCTAGGGGAGCCCCTAATGGACCGATGGGGTCGTATGAGGTATCCATGTGAAGCCTATGTGAGGGGGCATCCCACTGGGTGGATGTGGGGTCGGAATATCGTCATTCTACGCATGCGCAATAGACCAAGGGTATGAAAATAGACGTTTTGGGATCTAGGTGAGCCACTAATGAGCCGATGGAGTTGAGTGAGGTATCCATGTGAAGCCTATGTGAGGGGGCATCCGATTGGACTAGGGTCTCGGTCGTTGTCCACATTCTGCGCATGCGCAGACAGGGAATTCTGGGAAAAGGGTGTGGACATAGACGTGTTAGGGTTTAGGTGAGCCCCTAATGATCCGATGGTGTCGTATGAGGTCTTATTTTGAAGCTGTCGTGAGGGAGCATCCGCCTGGGTTAGTGTGTCGTTCGTTGTCCATAGTCTGCGCATGCGCAGTCTGGCCGTTGTATAGAAATAGACGTGTTGGGGTTTAGGTGGGCCACTGGTGGGCCGATTGGATCGAGTGAGGTATCAATGTAAAGCAGTCGTGAGGGAGTCTCCAACGGGCTGGGTGTGACGTGGAACTGACGTCATGCTGCGCATGCGCAGTAGAGAAAGTGTATGGAAATAGACGTTCTGGGGCCTATGCGAGCTACTTTTGGGTCGATGGAGTCGAGTGAGGTATCCATGTGAAGCCTATGTGAGGGAGCAACCGCCTGGAGTAGTGCCTCGGCCGTTGTCCACATTCTGCGCATGCGCAGACAGGGAATTGTGGGAAACAGGTGTGGAAATAGACGTTTTTGCGGTCTAGGTGAATGGTCCGATGGAGTCGAGTGAGGTATCAAAGTGAAGCATTCGTGAAGGGGCATCCAGTCTGACATGGATGGGTGCATGTAAAATTAGGGGTATGACGTCACTTCCGGTTTGGGTGAATGGGGCGTGACCTTGGAACATGATAGGACATGTATGGGTTGTGGGGTCTTGTTTTTCTCGTCTCGTCATTTAGAACACGATGGGAAGGGTCCCGGAGCGAAACGGTGAAATTTTTGGAAAAAGCTCACCGAGGCCTGGGTAGGCCCATAGGCCTATACTGCATGGCTATGGAGGTATAGGTCCATACGGGGTGAACGTTTTGGGGTCTAGGTGAGCCCCTTATGATCCTATGGTGTCGTATGAGATCCTATTTTGAAGCTCCTGTGGAGTTTGTAATGTATCGACTAATGGTTCGTCCGCGTGCAATAGTCTGCGCATGCGCAGTCTGGCCGTAGTATAGAAAGCAGGCATGTTGGGGGTATGTGGGGGGTGTGTTTGGGGTTGAGATGGACCACTATGGGTCCAAATGTGGGAGGTGTCAAAGTGAAGCTTGTGTGGGGTAGAGTCAGAATGGCGTGTTTTTAAGTGCAAGTCGCGTCAATTTGCGCATGCGCATTTGGGTGTAGTAAGTAAAGTGGCCATTTTGGGGGTGCGTGGAGGTGTGTTTGGGGTAGAGAGGGACCATCCTTGGTTCGATTGTGTCGTGGGAGGTGTTATCTTGTAGCTCTCGGGGTGTACATCCCGATTTGAGGGATGTTCACGTCATCTGTGACGTCATCGGTGACGTCATCAGTAGGAGTAGTAGCGAAAGTGGGCATTTTGGGGCAGTGAAGGAAGGTATTTGGTGTAGAGATGGACCATCCATATCTGTCACACATTATACCACATCTTTGTTGTGTTATACCACATCTGTCCTGCATTATACCATATATGTCCTGTATTATACCATACCTGTCCTATGTTATACAATATCTGTCCTGTATTATACCAAATCTGTCCTGTATTGTACCATATTTGTTCTCTATTATACCATATCTGTGCTGTATTATACAATATCTGTCCTGTATTATACAATATCTGTCCGGTATTATACCAAATCTGTGCTGTATTATACCAAATCTGTCCTGTATTATACAGTATCTGTCCTGTATTGTACCATATATGTCCTGTATTATACCATATCTGCTCTGTATTATACAATATTTCTCCTCTATTATACCATATCTGTGCTGCATTATAGCATGTCTGTCCTGTATTGTACCATATATGTCCTGTATTATACCAAATCTGTGCTGTATTATACAATATTTGCCCTCTATTATACCATATCTGTGCTTTATTATACCATATCTGTCCTGAATTATACCATATCTGTGCTGTATTATGCAATATCTGTCCTGTGTTATACAATATCTGTCCTGTATTATACCAAATCTGTCCTGTTTTGTACCATATTTGTCCTGTATTATACAATATATGTTCTGTATTATACCAAATCTGTGCTGTATTATACAGTATCTGTCCTGTATTATACCAAATCTGTGCTGTATTATACAATATATGTTCTGTATTATACCAAATCTGTCCTGTATTATACGGTATATGTCCTGTATTATACCAAATCTGTGCTGTATTATACCATATCTGTCCTGTATTGTACCATATATGTCCTGTATTATACAATATATGTTCTGTATTGTACAATCGGATAGCCGTTGTCGTGAATAACAACAAGTTCAGCAATGTTCATACAGTTTATTATCCCCAATGTTACATCATACCCAGGCTGGGGGAGCCGCCCTGGGCATGTTTGGTATGTTCACAGCAAAACAAATTGAAATATCAAACACCATGTTTTATTATTTAACGCACCGTCACATTAGGTACAAGTGTTTACTGAGCTCAAGTCAACGATCAGCATGTAGACATATAGACTATGTACGGCATGTTATGGTATTCGTCAGTGCATGGGTGAAGCATTCAGCCGATGGGGTGGTCGATCAGCTTGGTAACGAAAAGCGTAACATTGGTCACCTCCTCCACTGTCCACTTGGTGTTGGGGCGTTGTTGTTGGGCCCATACCAAGGGATCCACGGTGTCCAGTTTCTCCAGCATCGTCTCTAGCGACACTCGCTTAATGATGGCAAACGGTTGGTCAAATACCTGGATGTTCCTGCTCGGGTAAAAATATCGGACTTGGACTGTCTCCTTATGCTGCAGCACATAACCAAACGCCAGATTCAACTTGAAGGCCGTAGTTTGATCGTTGAAGATGGCTTCCACGTAGCTGCGTAGACGGGCGAGGTCGGTCAGTCGGAAATTGTAGATATCTTTAAAAGGGCGATGACGGTTGAAACATTGCCGTATCATGGACCAATGGCGCCGATAGATGTCACTCGCTGGATGGGCGTCCTGTAAGAGATCGCTAGGAAGATTTATGGGCTCGTCCAGAAAATGTTCGATGTTGTCAGGCGTATGACTCGAAACCGTAACGGTGGGGTCCGGGTGGATATCCAGGCTCTTCTGAACTGTGGGTATAGGCGGGTTCTCCGTGATCGCATCACCAGTGGCGTTCGTCTCCCCGGGCTCATCTTCACTAGGTCTGGCCCTCATGGGTACCTCTTTAGTGGAAAGTTGTCGCTCATACCGTGGTGATGGACTATGAATCAAACGTTGGTGCTGTCTTAACTGACTGGGTCGTTTGAAGAATTGACCACAATCCTTACAGTGTTCCGTCGCGCCCTCGTGGAATGAGCGTTCGTGGCGCAGTAAAGGATCCTTCCGATTAAATGACCGTGCGCAGGTTATACAAGTATACCGTGCATCGTTGTGGGTGAAGGCCTTGTGGCGGTGCAAGTCGTGCAGACGAGTAAACTGCTTCTGGCAAGTTGTGCAAGTGAACATCTTGGTGGTTGACAGAGTGTCTGATGAAACGGCCAGGCCGCTTCCCTTTTATAGCACGCTAGCTGGTGATCTATTTTTAGCACACTCAGTTCAACTATCCCCAAGTCGAGGGCCGAGCCGTGACATCTTCGGTAACCTCCGTGTCTCTTCGGGCACCTCCGTGTCTCTTCGGGCGTTGTTGTTGGGCCCATACCAAGGGATCCACGGCGTCCAGTTTCTCCAGCATCGTCTCTAGCGACACTCCGTTAATGATGGTAAACGGTTGGTCAAATACCCGGATGTTACTGCTCGGGTAAAAATATCGGGCTTGGTCTGTGTCCTTATGCTGCAGCACATAACCAAACGCCAGATTCAACTTGAAGGCCGTAGTTTGATCGTTGAAGATGGCTTCCACGTAGCTGCGTAGACGGGCGAGGTCGGTCAGTCGGAAATTGTAGATATCTTGAATAGGGCGATGACGGTAGAAACAGTGCCGGATCATGGGCCAATGGCGCCGATAGAAGTCACTCACTGGATGGTCTTCGTGTAACAGATCGCTAGGAACATTTATGGGTTCGTCCACGAAGTGTACTTTGCCTTCCACGTCGTACAAAATCTGGCCCAAGGTCTTGTCGTCGGAATTTGACTGTTGAATTAGGGCGACATCATCATGGGCCCTCGTGCGATGGGTGGGAGTTCCCCCTGTTTCGATATTGATGCCTACGGGCTCTTCTACCTGCAAACGTGGCTGCGGAACAGGGTGTCGTGTGCGTTCGTGTCGCAGCAACTGACTGGTCAGTTTGAAAAGCCGACCACATTCTTCGCATGGACGCTTGGGTACTTCATGGCGTGCACGTGTGTGGCGCTGTAAATGATCCGGGCGCTGAAACGACAGTGTACATATCGTACAGCTATACCGGGCGGTTCCTTCGTGTTTGGTAGCCTCATGGCGGCGCAAGTCGTGCAGACGAGTGAATGATTTCGAGCACGTAGTACAAGTGAACATCTTGGTGGTTGACAAAGTGTCTGATGAAACGGCCAGGCCGCTTCCCTTTTATAGCACGCGAGCTGGTATCATGTTCGGGCACCTCCGTGTCTCTTCGGTGATCTCCGTGACATCTTCGGTGACCTCCGTGTCTCTTCGGGCACCTCCGTGACATTTCCGTGACCCCCGTGACATCTTCGGGCACCTCAGTGTCTCTTCGACCACCTCCGTGTCTTTTCGGGAAGTAACCGAAGAGACTCGGAAGTGAACGACATTGTGGAAAAAACCCCACAGATAGGTCAGTACATGTGCTATCATGTGCACACTCCGTCACCGAAAAGACACGGACTGAAGATGGCTGTGACTGAAGATGGCTCTGTGAGGTCACTTCCGCTTCCGTTCACGTCACCGGAACTGACCTTTGCCCCCGGCGCGCAATTTTATCCGGTATTGTTATCCGGTATTGTACTACGTGCTCGAAATCATTCACTCGTCTGCACGACTTGCGCCGCCATATGGGCTACCAAGCACGAAGGAACCGCCCGGTATAGCTGTACGATATGTACACTGTCGTTTCAGCGCCCGGATCATTTACAGCGCCACACACGTGCACGCCATGAAGTACCCAAGCGTCCATGCGAAGAATGTGGTCGGCTTTTCAAACTGACCAGTCAGTTGCTGCGACACCAACGCACACGACACCCTGTTCCGCAGCCACGTGTGCAGGTAGAAGAGCCCGTAGGCATCAATATCGAGACAGGGGGAACTCCCACCCATCGCACGAGGGCCGATGATGATGTCGCCCTAATTCAACAGTCAAATTCCGACGACAAGACCTTGGGCCAGATTTTGTACGACGTGGAAGGCAAAGTACACTTCGTGGACGAAGCCATAAATGTTCCCAGCGATCTGTTACACGAAGACCATCCAGTGAGTGACATCTATCGGCGCCATTGGCCCATGATCCGGCACTGTTTCTACCGTCATCGCCCTATTCAAGATATCTACAATTTCCGACTGACCGACCTCGCCCGTCTACGCAGCTACGTGGAAGCCATCTTCAACGATCAAACTACGGCCTTCAAGTTGAATCTGGCGTTTGGTTATGTGCTGCAGCATAAGGACACAGACCAAGCCCGATATTTTTACCCGAGCAGTAACATCCGGGTATTTGACCAACCGTTTACCATCATTAACCGGGCGTCGCTAGAGGCGATGCTGGAGAAACTGGACACCGTGGATCCCTTGGAATGGGCCCAACAACAAGACCCCAACACACAATGGGTCGTAGAGAGGGTGACCAATGCCACGTTTTTCGTTACCAAGCTGACCGACCACCCCCATCGGCTGAATGCGTCACTCATGCACTGATGAATACCATAACATGCCGTACATACTCTATATGTCTACATGCTGATCGTTGACGGTACGGAGGTGACCGAAGAGACACGAAGGTGACCGAAGTTGTCCCGAACGTCACCGAAGAGACACGGTGATCCATCCGGGTTTACACGGGAACAGCCGGGTAGTTACGGAGGTGACCGAAGAGACACGAAGGTGACCGAAGATGTCACGGAGGTGCCCCAAGAGACACGGAGGTTACCGAAGATATCACGGCTCGGCCCTCGACTTGGGGATAATTGAACTGAGTGTGCTAAAAATAGATCACCAGCTAGCGTGCTATAAAAGGGAAGCGGCCTGGCCGTTTCATCAGACACTCTGTCAACCACCAAGATGTTCACTTGCACAACTTGCCAGAAGCAGTTTACTCGTCTGCACGACTTGCACCGCCACAAGGCCTCCATCCACAACGATGCACGGTATACTTGTATAACCTGCGCACGGTCATTTAATCGAAAGGATCCTTTACTGCGCCACGAACGCTCATTCCACGAGGGCGCGACGGAACACTGTAAGGATTGTGGTCAACTCTTCAAACGACCCAGTCAGTTAAGACAGCACCAACGTTTGATTCATAGTCCATCACCACGGTATGAGCGACAACTTTCCACTAAAGAGGCACCCATGAGGGCCAGACCTAGTGAAGATGAGCCCGGGGAGACGAACGCCACTGGTGATGCGATCACGGAGAGCCCGCCTATACCCACAGTTCAGAAGAGCCTGGATATCCACCCGCACCCCATCGTTACGGTTTCGAGTCATACGCCTGACAACATCGAACATTTTCTGGACGAGCCCATAAATGTTCCTAGCGGTCTGTTACAGGACGCCCATCCAGTGAGTGACATCTATCGGCGCCATTGGTCCATGATACGGCAATGTTTCAACCGTCATCGCCCTATTCAAGATATCTACAATTTCCGACTGACCGACCTCGCCCGTCTACGTAGCTACGTAGAAGCCATCTTCAACGACCAAACTACGGCCTTCAGATTGAATCTGGCGTTTGGTTATGTGATACAGCATAAGGAGACAGTCCAAGTCCGATACTTTTACCCGAGCAGGAACATCCAGGTATTTGACCAACCGTTTACCATCATTAACCGAGTGTCGCTAGAGACGATGCTGGAGAAACTGGACACGGTGGATCCCTTGGTATGGGCCCAAGAACAACGCCCCAATACCAAGTGGACAGTGGAGAAAGTGACCAATGTTACGTTTTTCGTTACCAAGCTGACCGACCACCCCATCGGCTGAATGCTTCACCCATGCACTGATGAATACCATAACATGCCGTACATACTCTATATGTCGACATGCTGATCGTTGACTTGAGCTCAGTAAACACTTGTACCTAATGTGACGGTGCGTTAAATAATAAAACATGGTGTTTGATATTTCAATTTGTTTTGCTGTGAACATACCAAACATGCCCAGGGCGGCTCCCCCAGCCTGGGTAAGATGTAACATTGGGGATAATAAACTGTATGAACATTACTGAACTTGTTGTTATTCACGACAACGGCTATCCGATTGTACAATACAGAACATATATTGTATAATACAGGACATATATGGTACAATACAGGACAGATATGGTGGTATAATACAGGACATATACCGTATAATACAGGACAGATTTGGTATAATACAGAACATATATTGTATAATACAGCACAGATTTGGTATAATACAGGACAGATACTGTATAACACAGCACAGATTTGGTATAATACAGAACATATATTGTATAATACAGGACAAATATGGTACAAAACAGGACAGATTTGGTATAATACAGGACAGATATTGTATAACACAGGACAGATATTGCATAGTACAGCACAGATATGGTATAATTCAGGACAGATATGGTATAATACAGCACAGATATGGTATAATAGAGGGCAAATATTGTATAATACAGTACAGATTTGGTATAATACAGGACATATATGGTACAATGCAGGACAGATATGGTATAATGCAGCAGATATGGTATAATAGAGGAGAAATATTGTATAATACAGAGCAGATATGGTATAATACAGGACATATATGGTACAATACAGGACAAATACTGTATAATACAGGACAGATTTGGTATAATACAGAACATATATTGCAGAATACTGGACAGATATTGTATAATACAGGACAGATATTGTATAATACAGCACAGATATGGCATAACACAGGACAGATATTGTATAATACAGCACATGTTTGGTATAATACAGCACAGATTTGGTATAATACAGGACAGATACTGTATAATACAGGGCAGATTTGGTATAATACAGGACATATATGGTATAATAGAGAACAAATATGGTACAATACAGGACAGATTTGGTATAATACAGGACAGATATTGTGTAACATAGGACAGGTATGGTATAATACAGGACATATATGGTATAATGTAGGACAGATGTGGTATAACACAACAAAGATGTGGTATAATGTGTGACAGATATAGATGGTCCA
>JAVTVY010018117.1:0-74029 GCA_036873755.1 Hanleya hanleyi
AGAAATTTTGAAGAAATATGACAAAACATCACTTTTCTGGTAGGCCGCCATCTTGAATTTACGCATGATCCTCCGCATGGGGGGGTATGCAAATAGACTCAAAATGACCCCAATATGATAAACTATAAAGTCATGGAGATTCATCTCTCCAGATTTGCCGGAGATAGCGCAGAAAGTTCGGTAGCGGGGCCATCCAGGCCTGGTAGTTTTGAGATACATTCCTGCGACCTTGTTATGGCACGATAAGTGTCTTTCTCGTTATCGTTCGTTAGTCTGAGATATTTCAATATTAATGTTGTTTCCTAAAATGGAACCTTGGTTCGCTCAAATGCAAATATTTTCTGAATTGGGAGCTTTCAAAAAGTTTCCTAAATCAGAAAGAATGTTTATGTTTCAAAAACATGAAACTTTTGTTATGCTTCCAAAATTGGAAACATTTGTGATATTTCCTAAACAGGAAGCATACATGTACATAGTAGAACATTTCTCAAAGTGAAACCATTACAGACATATTTTCTGAAAAAAAAATAATATTCAGGAAAAACTCTAGGTGTTTACAATTGCTATGATATGGACAACTACACATTTGTGTTACCCGAAGATGTTATTACCCGAAAGTTTCCTAAAATGGAAATATTTGTTTGCCCTAATGTGAATGTTTTCTGAATTGGAGTCATTCAAAGAGCTTTCTAAATCAGGAATAATTTTCTCGGCTCCAGCACTGCCCTGCCAAATGCCCATTCGCACAAAGATGGCTTACTTCAACCTTGTTTTGACATGATTAGTGTCTAGTTTGTTAGATAGCGCAGAAAGTTCGGTAGCGGGGCCATCCAGGCCTGGTAGGTTTGAGATACCTTCCTGCGAAGTGTCTTGCTCGTTATCGTTCGTTAGTCTCACATATTCCAGTCTTAATATGATAGTTTCCTACAAAAATGGACACCTCGGTTCATCCAAATGGCAATGTTTTCTGAATTAGACATTCAAACAATTTCCGGAATCAGGATTGGTTATGTTTCCAAAACAGGAAACATTAACTTTTCTCAAACTGGAACCATTACAAACATACATAGACAAATTTCAGAGCTACATGTATACTCCTTGTGAACATATATAATGCACGGGATTTCGGCTCTCATGCTGGAGCCTTCATCAAGTGACCTGTTGAATTTGATGAAAATAGCCAGTAAATACACAGATTGTCCAAATGTTTATCAATTTCCCATGGATGACCGAATGTTATATAGAAATATACACAATATTGTTTACAAATTGCAATGGAGGATGCCGACATACTAAACATCGGACGGAGAACACATGATGTTACTGCATATAGCTTATTCTATGGCATAGAGGCTCGATCAACATAACAAACCATGACGGCGTAATAAACACAAATTAAGTTGGAGCATACCTGAGAAGATTTTTAGATTTCTATAATCAATGAACCCATGTATGAATCTAAAAGAGTATATCATAACAAACAAGTTTCCTGAAAAATAATATAAAGGAAAAATATATGTGCTTCCTATTACATGAACAACTAAACACTTGAGTTATACATAAATGTATCTATATTTCGCTGTCTGAAGGTTTCCTAAAATGGGAACATTGACTTGCCCTAATGCGAATGTCCATGAATTGGAAACATTCAATAAGCTTCCTAAATCAAGAATAATTTTCTTGGTTTCTGCATTGCTCTGCTCAATGACCATTCAAACAAAGATGGCTCACTACGACCTTGTTATTCCTTAGTGTAGAAGTAGGCGGAATAGCTATACTCAAATCCTTAACCAGCACCTGGTGATAGGAACATTTACATATAAGTATTATATTATATGAGCCCTTGTCCGCTGGAAAAATAGCGATTTTACTTTGGAGGTCTCTTATCGTTTTTTTTTTTTGCTTGGGGAAGGGTTTTTTCTGTCGATGTGTTAGATAGTATCAACAAACTTGTTTTTTGGCAAGACCCAGTCAGTCAGAGTGTAGTGTATGCCTACTTTTTTCGTTTCGAGGACTCACCAACGTACTTTCCAAGTGCGCTAAGGTTTTCCTTTTGGCCGGCCCATGAAATTGATATTACTCGGCGCTTCACATTTTGTTCTATTATTTATTTTAAATATGTGACAATATGTCTACATGATTCATAGATGAATGTCCCACCTATCGACACCGGACGTTTATTTGTTCCAGTCAAACACGTTGATGGCTTTAGAGTAATTAAAAATATTACTTGCTATTGATTTAGTACACTGGTAAGAAATACTCGGCGGTTCCGTGATACTTCCGCAAACACAGCTCCTAGAAATCGCAGTATAGGCTAATACTAGGATGGGTGGTGAACATCAATATTCTTTTGCTGTGAATTGTATTTTCAATTTTCTTTCAGCTAAACCGATTGGCAACTATACAAAATCATGAAAGACGACAAAGAGATGGTGCGAAAAGATGAAGATACCGATGGAAGAGGTCACTGGAAACGACCTCTGGAATTCCTGTTGTCAACTGTTGGTTACGCTGTTGGGAATGGAAGCCTTTATCGATTTCCATATTTGGCTATGAGGAACGGTGGAGGTACGACTGTGTGCATGCGTTATTACATCTGGTTTTTATGTCTCATGATAAACATCTTGTTGAAATTCCAATATAGACGTATTTCCTAACAACTATACTCTGTTGAATATATACCAGGGTTATTGTCGTGGCATGTTGATGTGTGCGAAACCATTAGACTATTTAAACGTACATGAATTTATAATTAAATACGTACCATACATTGATATAATTGAGTGACCTGTACATTTGTGCCCATTTTTACGAGCTCCTGTGTGGAAAGTGTACACACATGTGCACAATTATGCAAACGTATTGTGCATTTAACTTCGTAAACTGGAGGAGTGAGAGGGAGAGAGCGAGAGAGAGATCTTTGGTGCGCTACATTATCAGCAGGGGATATACACGTGAAACTTTCGAAATATATATTCACGATGTTTTTTAACTGAACTGAATAAAGCATGCATGGACTTTTTTTTACAATTCAGGTGCCTTTTTGATTCCATATATCGTGTCCAACATCATCTGTGGAATCCCGTTGTTTTTCATGGAGACGGGTCTAGGGCAGTATTTCCAAAGGAGTCCGCTGCTTGTATTTGACATCTGTCCCCTATTCAAAGGTAGGACCACATGGTAATGATATTGCGTTAATGAATAGGCTATGGTCGGGTTCGTCAACACCTCAATGTATTATGTTCATCTTTGATTGGGCTGCGGATTGAGTGGTAAGAATATTGCCATGGCGCCTCGTCATAAGGCAAACCTGGACTACCAATTTCAGTTTCAAATTTCAGTTTCAATTTCAACTGAATGTGCTCAGCAACGCCCAGGGTCGAGGCAGTCAACAATTAATAATAATAATAATAATAATAATTTTCATTTAATCGCGATGACCTAAATAGGACAACAGCCTCTTTTCATCAGGGTTGAGAGCTATAACCAGTTGAATAACAAATAAATACTACAAATAATAAAAGCATGTAAGAGAGGATCATACAATAATCAAATCAATTGTGTCGCGTTTAAAACAATATAAGCACAATGATAGAGGTTAATATAAGATAATTTGATATGTCAGTTAAATTTCTGTAAATATGTAATAAATTAAGATACATGTTCAGTCTTTCTAAAATCATCAAAATAAAACTTAAAACAGTTTTAAAACTCCGTAGACTTTCACATTTTCTAATATGTAAAGGTAAGATATTGTACTGCGCAGGAGCAGCTATTCTAAAAGCGTGCTTTAAAAGCTCTGTACGAGCGAATTGTACAGTTAAAAGTTCATTTGAGTTGGATCTTAAATTTCTACCTGACGAATGTACATTAATAAGAGATTTCAGATAAGATGGAGCTTGACCATTTAAAATTTTATCAAAACTAAAACAACAAGATTAAAACGGTATCTATAAGACAGAGGATACCAATTTAAGCGATAAAACATTCACGAGAGTTTAACGAGCTATCACAGCCGAGTACCAGACGCATTGAACGCTTAAGGAGGCTCTCGAGTCTGGCCATATCATTCGGCCTAGGGAGGTTTATCGATCAGCTGCCCTGTGAAAAATTGAATTTGCAGTTCTGTAAATACACCCTTAACTTGGTGTTAATAGAAATGCTGCCAATGCGACAGTACGCGGTGACCTCGCACGATATCCTTTGGGCATTGCCATGCTGAATTATCATGACCATATAAAGCAGAGCAGCAATAATTTGTTAAATGCTGCATATGAAGAATCGGACCGCCTTAGCAAGGATGGGTATACGTCATGGATTAAACGTAAAAACGTAATATTGAACGAGTTAGGAATATTGAATGATCATAACGGCCAAACTGCGCGCATTAGGCAAAAACTGCAGACCCGATACGATGATTTCTGGAAGACGACCCTCGACTCAAATCTTGGTAACAGTAGGGGCAAGCTTCTCATATACAAGCAATGCAAGTCTACATTTATTTTGGAAGATTATTTATTAGATGTTAAAAAATCCACTGACCGTTCCAGCATTGCCAAACTTCGCACCAGCAATCACAAACTTGAAATTGAGACTGGTAGATATACAGTGACTTTCACTACTAAAGATAGGCGTTTTTGTCATTGGTGCCGGGCCTCTGGGAGTGAACAAATCGGAGACGAATTTCACTTTTTGATGGAGTGCCCCAGATGGACTGATCTCCGTGGAAAATTACTAAAAGCTGTGGATGATGTATGTCCGAGGTTCCATCTGCTCGACATACATTCATAGATGATATTTATGATGTCAGCTGGCGGTACCGTCTCCAAAAAACTTGGAAAATTCTGTTCTACCGCTTTCACCTCTATGGCCGCCCCATAGTCCACCGTGTAAGCCATATTAAGTGTTATGAAACAGAGTGGCTCACCTGAGATTGTGTAAAGACTTATAGTGCTCAAGCATGTGGTAAGAGTAGTTGAATTTTTTTTTGTAGATTATGCTATTTGTTATAGTGCTTAAGTGTTAGATTGTGCTGTCTCTAGGTTACATCATATAGAAAGTAGTTTTGTGATATCACCTATAGCTAGTCCAAACTCAGTTGTTAGCCGTCCTCATATATACACATGTCTTGACTGTATACTCTATATGTGCACTTGACCCGAGACGGGTGTGAATGTGAATAAATACAATACATGTATTAATAGTATCGGTTTGACAGCAGTTACCCCAAACAGTTAAACAGTAATCCAAGTGAGGTAGAATAAAGCTATTAAAAATGTGACGCATCGCGCTGTAAGGCAGAAATGCTTTGATTCGAGCCAACAGGTACAGTTTACTCTTTACCTTCTTAATTATAGAGTCTACGTGTAAGGGCCGAGATAAATTATTCTGAATACATACACCAAGCAGCTTTTCGTTGGGTGCATTTTGTATTTTAGCTTGCCCTAATTTGATGTCGAGTTCAGTCTTATGTAAGTGTGCACTTTTCTGACAAGTGGTCACGAGCATGCACTTTGTCTTTTCAGTGTTCAAGCACATTTTGTTGTTCGAGCACCAATTCTCAGTGTTGATGACGTCCCCATTTAATTTGGTGCTGTCGTCGGCGAACAAGTCCATATCACAAGATGTAGTGTGTAATGGCATATCATTTATGTACAATAAAAACAATGGCCCTAAAACAAGCCTAGTGTCACACCAACCGTACAATCAATTCCTGTTGAAAAACATCCTTTGAAAGACACACACTGTTTTCGAAATTGTAAATATGATTCCAAAAAACGAATAGCATTGATGTTTAGTCCATATATTTGCAGTTCATCTATTAAGATGTTATGGTTGATCAGATCAAAGGCTTTCCACAGATCAATAAACACAGAATCTACCAGTTGACACTGAAGAATCAATCAAAGCTGTAAGGGCGGTCTGACATGAGTGGAAATTTCGATTGTTATATTCCAAGTATTCCATGTCTTTCAAGAATTTTTGACAGAATGGGTAAGATGCTCACGGGTCTGTAGTTTCCAGGGTCGTTCTTGACGCCTTTCTTGTACAGCGGTATCACTTTTGCGAGTTTCCACTGAACTGGAAACATTCCTGTCTCAATGCAGCTGTTAAACACAGTTGTAAGCGATGGAGCAATAACGTCAGC
The DNA here is from genome assembly GCA_036873755.1 of Hanleya hanleyi. Taxonomy (NCBI): domain Eukaryota; kingdom Metazoa; phylum Mollusca; class Polyplacophora; order Lepidopleurida; family Hanleyidae; genus Hanleya; species Hanleya hanleyi. The sequence continues at coordinate 6,152 of JAVTVY010018117.1, forward strand.
GGACAACCATAGGAACTTCGCAGAAATTCCATCCAATCCAGTCGCTTTCTTTAAGTCGAGATGCTGCAGTTGATTCCGTACGTATTCCACAGACATGTGCGGAATTGAAAACTGAGAAACAGGACTTTTTCTGTTCAACGCAAATTCTTTTAGTTTGTCAAGATATCCTGGGCATTGCTGGTTATCATCGGTCACATACTGCCGTACAACTGACGTGAACCAGTTGTTGAACTGGTCAGCAATGCCTTGTGGGTTATGGTAGGATTTTCCGTCCACTTCCAGGTAAGGTGGCGCCACACTATGTTGTTTTGCTGGCGCTAATTCCTGCAAGTCCTTCCAGAATGATTTTATGGCGTGACCTCCTTGGTCTAAGACCTTCTGGTAGTATGACCGCTTTGCATGATATATCAGGCTAGTCACTTTATTTCGCCAGTATTTGAATATTCTAACGTTGTTACTTTTGTCAGATACATCTCTGTGTGACATGGCCTCAGTGATTTTGTCATCCCTCCAGTCCGGGCGTTGTTTATAATTAACACGCTTCTCTCTAATGGGAGCGTGATCGTTGACGACGTCTTCGAATAGATATGTCCAAGCTCCCAGAATGTCTTCGGGGTCATCGAATGATTCAATGACACTCCACGGTTGAGCCTGGAGATCCTTAAGAAAGTTTTCCTTCTCGAAGTTTTTGAAACACCTGTACTTAATTACTCCGTTGGATTTCTGGTGCTGGACTGACAGTTTTCTCGTGACAAATATTGGGAAATGGTCACTGATTGAGTAGTTTATCGCAGAACTCTGAGTTATGTTTTCGGGATCACTCGCAAATATATGGTCGATTAAAGTTGCACTCTGTTTTACTATCCGAGTGGGTGAGTTGAGTTAAATCATAATCGTTTTCCATTGGGTCTATCCCAAACTTTGTTGGTGTTGCTGTTGGGTCATTCAGGTCCACGTTGAAATCGCCCAGAATCATGCATTCTTTTCGTTCGGCCTGTATTTTACACAGACTACTTTGAAATGGAATGCATCATTCATATAAATCATGATCTGGCGGTCTGTATACCATTAATATTATGACTGCTTTTAATGTTACTTTCAAAACTTCAACAGCAATCACTTCAATGCAGTCCGGTTCCAAGTCATCTCGCCGTTTGTAAGCTATGTTATCTTTCAGATAAATTAATACACCACCTCCACGATCCTTTTTGCAGTTTATTTCACGGCGATCACGTCTTTCAAGAGTGTGGCCATCTATATGGATACTTTTCTTATCAAAATGATCGTTCAGCCATGTCTCAGTCAGGCCAAGAATAGAAATCAAATATCTCCCGATATTGACAGCACAGCTCATGGTTCCACATTATTAAAATATTTCAGTGATATTCCGACCTTCTGACGCTGGAGATTGGAAATATCAAACTTTTTTTGTGTTTTCGACAATGCCATATCCTTGGAATGCCACCGACTTGATTTAGATCGTCCTAACTTAAGAAAGAACTGACAGGGCAAGGGGGAAGTGAAGGCTCTGTGATTGGTATACGGGAAACAAAATGTTTTCAAAACAGTACGGAAAAGAACGGACAAATACCCTGGATCTGAGAACGAGAATGAACAATTGCCTTGAACCCATAAGTCGTAATGGAGAAAAAGGGAGAGGGACATTATCCAGATTTTTAAAAACATCCATTAAGTGATTACAGGACTTTCATTCATGCGATTATATGGGGCTATCAAATGGTAATTTTTCGAGTTTTTCGAATGAGGCGGAACCTTCCAACGAGAGTGATCTTTACAACGAATATTATGGATTAAGAATACTGATCAGCGATACGGATTTGATATTTTTGGAACATCATGATGTATTGCCGACATCATTGAAAACTGTTGACCGCTTCTCTCTTGCAGGAAACAAGCCTATGTTTATGATTTATGATTGTCTTTTTGAATTTGGTGCTAATATTGTTATATGGAATATGGAATAGGTCTTTGGATTATGGACGCGGATATTCTCTAATGGACGACGGCTAAATTATGAATGACGGACCAGACGCTTGTAACCTCAAAATAGTATAAAAATCAACTAATGACGGGTTGCCCACAGAATAGAACTTTATGCGTATTATTGGCGCTTCGATAGTGGGATAGCCCTGATAGATTTTAGATTCAACGGTTGCCGAGCGCATAGTGCTCCCTAGGTTGTTGATTATGCTTGTGGTACACCCCCTCCCATTTTTCCATTTTCAACAAAAACAAAATTTATGAATACGTATTCCCCATTTCCATACTCAAACCCACCCCCTCCTGGAAATAGAGCTGAAAAGGCTCCATTTATCTGTTATACCGCTACTATATAAAAAAAATCATGGTGACACCATGTTTTATTACGTATCCAGCAATAACTACATGTGTTTAATATTATATAGCAAAAAGGGGAAAATTGTGCACGAGTTTCATTTAATGAGCTACAAGCAAGAAAAAAATCAATTAACTCAATGTATATAGGTATTCAGTATGATGGCTATTGAATCATACACATACCGAAGGCTGTCATATTTTCATAACGACTATGTTATCCCCCTTCAATTTATTTTTCATTTATTGTCTTATCTTAACACTAAAATAAATACCACTAACATTTAAAATAAAATTCAACTTATAAAATGAATGTCATCTATTTTCTTAAGGGGTATCCTCACCGTTCGCCTAGAAGCAGTCGACCGATATATTGCACAAAACCTACATTTATAGGTAAATGCGCAATTGAAAATGAATAATGGACTTATCATTTCCTTCAAATTTCCTTTCATCAACAGCTAAAACTCCAGGTATCTGACGAAAAACTCAAATGTACACTTCATGTTTAGCCTACTGAACTTTGGATGTGAGGTTTTCTCCTGTCTTGTTGCATGTAATTTTTGCACTTATCTCTGACGAAATCGTCTCTTGACCAAATCAACATGGTGGAGGACCCATTTGCTGTGAAAAATTTTAATCAGTAATTCAAAGATATTGTAAATTCATAAGCAAAGAAATTGAATGTACACCGTGTTAAATTGTTTATTTTTATAAGACACATTAATGAGTGAACTTTAAAATCTTATTGAATTACAATCGTCTGGTCCGTCATTCATAATTCAGCCGTCGTCCATTAGAGAATATCCGCGTCCATAATCCAAAGACCTATTCCATATTCCATACAACAGTATTAGCACCAAATCGTAGTATACGTAAACATAGGCTTGTTTCCTGCAAGATAGAAGCGGTCAACAGTATTCAATGATGCCGACAAGACATCATGATGTTCCAAAAATATCAAATCCGTATCGCTGATCAGTATTCTTAATCCATAATATTCGGTGTAAAGTCGTCATCTAAATAATGATGTATCTCAGTCACGCGTTCATTGTGGCTGTTCATATGAGAACCATGAGCATCTTGAGGTACATGGGTTCATACGGCCCCTAGGTTAAGCGGAATCAGATACAAGTTACGAAACGTAGCGCCATAGATCTTGCACGCGACGCTCTTTTTTTGCTATCAGCATGCGATATGTATCGCCAAATTTGAGAAACTTTGAGTGGAGGCGCTTGGTGGTGCAGCCCTGTTTTATAAGCTTCTGCAACAATGTTTTGTGACGTTGATTAAAATCGTCACATTTAACACAAGATCTAGCAAATACTACTAGGCGTGATATGTATACGCCATATGCAGGTCCCACTGGAATATTACTGTCCAGAAAGGGATAGTTTACGATGTCGAAATTGTAATCATCTATGTTGTCATACAGTCGACGAGAGAGTTATTTCTATGTTAAAAGAAATCCATGTTATGTCTTTGATTCCATCATCATACTAAGAATTATTTTTATGATACCAGCGTCTAGTCCGTCAGTCAATATCAAGTCGTCGTCCATTAAAGAATTTCCGCACCTACAATCCAAAGGCCTATTCCATGATCCATATAACAGCATTAGCACCGAATTAAAAAACAACAACAATCATAGTATACATGGCAGTGTGACTAACGTCACAGGACCTACGAAGTACAGTAGGCATTAGGACTCGAACGCGAACTGAACTCTTGGAAATCCCCACCCCCAGTTAAAATCCTTCCTATATTAAGATGGGCACCGCCCAAGTCAGAATCGCCAGTGATTTTCATCAAAAATCACCAGAAATTTTCATCAAAAGTAGGTCAGCTCAGAACTTGTTGGTAACAGTCTCCTAATGCGCCTTCATTCCAAAATAAATAACACTCGCCGATTTAATTTTACAATGTTTTAATTTAAGGAAACAGATTGAATAATATAGGTTCAGTAGATTTCAAGCTTTACGTGTGAAAATACATTTACATCTCTTTAATGGTTTTCAGTGCCCTTGTACAGAATCAAAACAACTTTTTGAATCACATTATTTTCCCAACAATACAACAAATTTTTATATATAGTACTATAGTAGAAAGGTAGCATTTATGTAGTTTACGGTAATTCAACTCAAGACCAACACCTCTGCACAAGATAATAATGATTCTATGTCATTCTCCTGAGCATAACCGGTACAAAGACGAATAAATAGCGTCTCTACATCACGTTGTTATCTAGATATGAGACAACACATTTTGGGTATCGGCAATCTGATGAATGTACTATTCCGGTTTTCTTGTTTCACATTATATTCTATGGCGGTTGATCGGTGATTTTCTTCATTGATAAACGTTAAACCACCTAGCTTTAACTAATTCTGCTAGGCTGTCTTCATGCAGACTGTACAGCCTACACAGTCCACAGAAAATACACCGCACATTCTTGTACTCCCAGCCTTATCACATTTGATGGCAAGTTTAGCGGGCTGTTTATGTCTAAGCTAGGAAATGTTCCAGGGTAGTTGACAGGCATGCAATAATATACTATAGTATCTGCTATACAGGACACCGACCACTGTAATTTGATGTGACAAGCAGCACGAGTAGAAACCAGCCTTATCTCAGTGGGCTTGGATATAAATCACTGTTAAAACCCACAAGGCTCGGATAGAGCCTCTCTCTGTGTTTGTTCCAAGGGCAAGCCTTAATGACTTTTAAATCCACTGATAAGGAGGTCCCCTGGCGTCATGGTCATAAAAGGAGCATGATACTGTTACAGGCCACATGGATGGTATGTATCTATAACAATATACTGAAGTGTTAATTATTAATCTAATTTTAATCAGAATTATTTCAGATCAGAACTTGCTGGTAACAATGCCCTAATGCACGTTCATGCCAAAAATCAAGGTTCTAATGCCAACGGTTCTCCTTATTTTGCCGACGAAAGGATTCGGATGGACTGACTCACTCACTCACTCATTACCGGACAATTAGCACCGAATTAAAAAACAACAACAATCATAGTATATATAAACATAGGCTAGGAACACAACACGGTCAAAATATGTCCTATTTGATATGCTATCTTTCACGTAGTACATTAATATAAGACTTATTTAGGGGGTTAACGACAATATTTTTTTCACTTGAAAGGCAAACGAATCCCCTTAATGTGGTGTAGGGAATGATGAAGTAGGGTTTATGAAACTGTTCGTACAGGAAACATCAAAGAAGGTGTGCAACTGAAGAATCTGAATTATCTACATGAGCAGTGTGACTAACGTCACAGGACCTACGAAGTAGAGTAGGCATTAGGACTCGAATGTGAACTGAACTCTTGGAAATCCCCACCCCCAGTTGAAATCCTGCCTATATTAAGATGGGCATCGCCCAAGTCAGAATCGCCAGTGATTTTCATCAAAAATCACCAGGAATTTTCATCAAAAGTAGGTCAGCTCAGAACTTGTTGGTAACAGTCTTCTAATGCGCCTTCATTTCAAATTAAATAACGATCGCCGATTTAATTTTACAATTTTTTAACTAAAGGAAACAGATTGAATAATAAAGGTTCAGTAGATTTCAAGCTTTACGTGTGGAAATACATTTACATCTCTTTAATGGTTTTCAGTGCCCTTGTCCAGGATCAAAACAACTTTTTGAATCACATTATTTTCCCAACAATACAACAAATTTTTATATATAGTACTATAGTAGAAAGGTAGCATTTATGTAGTTTACGGTAATTCAACTCAAGACCAACACCTTCTCTGCACAAGATAATAATGATTCTATGTCATTCTCCTGAGCATAACCGGTACAAAGACGAATAAATAGCGTCTCTACATCACGTTGTTATCTAGATATATGAGACAACACATTTTGGGTATCGGCAATCTGATGAATGTACTATTCCGGTTTTCTTGTTTCACATTATATTCTATGGCGGTTGATCGGTGATTTTCTTCATTGATAAACGTTAAACCACCTCAGCTTCATTGTGTGAATCGGAATTGCATTGCTGTGACATACCAACACACTCCGTGGCAGTGATTCTGTATCCCCTAATCAAGGAATCAAAATGGATCAAGATTTGAAATGACAAGAAACATTTAGACATATTTTGTTTACACATGTAATTTTTTGTTTAAATTGTATCCAAGTGTGATATATAGTCAATATTCAAGAGGTACAAAAAAAACTCAAGTTATTATATTTTCACATCATGATCAAAGTTACTTTATCTAGTTAAATTCTACCAAAAGAAGACCCTTTAAACATGCCGTCATGGCTTTGTTTCACCCTCAGTAAACTTTTATCATTGTCGCTCACACAAACTAATCTGAAGGATGATACCACATCTTTCTTTCTTCTTTATTTTATTTATTTATTTATTTATTAGACTTCGAAATCGAATCAGGATGAGTGCAACAGGTGACCAGCACCTATAGTAAAGCACTCTCCACATACATCAATACATTCATACACACAAGTAACACATATATAAATATAAGAAGGAAAAACAATTATATACAAATTAAAGACGAATTGATAAAAATTCAAGGATATATACACACAATTAAATTTAGGCATGCCGTTTTGCTGTAAAATATGAGATTTATCACAAGATTGATGTATAAATATTTGATCACGGCTTGGTGTTCCAACGTAAAAATGGTGAAAACAATTAACAATAGGCATGGCTTGAAGGTATGTAGCAAGCACACAACACTGATTACACCAGAGTTATTGCACCAGGCTGACTTAATTGGTTGATGTAGTATATTTCACCATCAGTGGGTAATTTGACCTGAATTTGAAGCCTGATGTGGTCAGTGATGAAATGTTTGGATGTGAAATAGGATACACGTTAAAGGCCACAGTTTGCATATATCTATAACAATATACTGAATTGTGTGTATTGAGGCTGGCATAGCGGTGTAGATAAATGCACTAACAAATGATGGAAAATTAGCATTTCCTATTTCATAAAAACAATTACAGATGGCATATCCCACCACTGTGTTATATATACAGTGAAACATACAGCCAAGGGTTCCCGATGGGCATGACAGTGTACTTGGTGAGCCATCAATAAATAATAAAAAAAATAGTTATAAATCAAATTTTAATCAGAATTCGGTCAACTCAGAACTTGCTGGTAACAATGCCCTAATGCACGTTCATGCCAAAAATCAAGGTTCTAATGTCAACGGTTCTCCTTATTTTGCCGACGAAAGGATTCGGATGGACTGACTCACTCACTCATTACCGGACAATTTGCGATCTGTAGCCTACTTCGTAGGAATAACAATCACACCTTTCACAGGGATGTATTATAACCACTCATCTAAATATCACTTTTTTACGATTTATCAAGGTGCATGCAAGATGATCTTTTTTAAATGAACAATTTAACGAATGGTTTACGATGGCTAAATTCGAATTTCCTCGAATAAAAAGCGATGTCAAGTTTTCAATCGAGAAATAATACACGATCGAAAATCCACTTAAAAACAACCGAGGATTACAGAAGGTAATGCGCCAAGGTTCAGTCTGAATGGCCTTAATATATGTAAGAGTAATATACCAGATTCAGTTTGACGAAATTCGATGCTTGTTTCGCTTGTTGTATCCAGATTTTCTTGATCTTGTTTTTTGAACTAGAGTGTTCTTCAATTCAACAAATATAATTCGGTATCTGCGAAACGAAGTATCCGTACATATTAATTATCGTAATTTACCCGTACATCTTACGCCCACTCTGACGCCTCAAAATATGACAGGACAGTTTATTTCTGTGTGAATTTTCCTACGAAGTAGGCTACAGATCGCAAATTGTCCGGTAATGAGTGAGTGAGTCAGTCCATCTGAATCCTTTCGTCGGCAAAATAAGGAGAACCGTTGACATTAGAACCTTGATTTTTGGCATGAACGTGCATTAGGGCATTGTTACCAGCAAGTTCTGAGCTGATCGAATTTATTTATAATTAATTTTTCTGAAATAATTCTGATTAAAATTAGATTTATAATTAACACTTCAGTATATTGTAATAGATACATACCATCCATGTGGCCTTTAACAGTATCATGTTCCTTTTATGACCATGAAGCCTTATCAGTGGATTTAAAAGTCATTAAGGCTTTCCTTGGAACAAACACAGAGAGAGGCTCTATCGAGCCTTGTGGTTTTTAACAGTGATTTATATCCAAGCCCACTGAGATAAGGCTGGTTTCTACTCTGCTTGTCACATCAAATTACAGTGGTCGGTGTCCTGTCAACTATCCTGGAACATTTCCTAGCTTAGACATTAAACTGCCCGCTAAACTTGCCATCAAATGTGATCAGGCTGGGAGTACAAGAATGTGCGGTGTATTTTCTGTGGACTGTGTAGGCTGTACAGTCTGAATGAAGACAGCCTAGCAGAATTAGTTAAAGCTAGGTGGTTTAACGTTTATCAATGAAGAAAATCACCGATCAACCGCCATAGAATATAATGTGAAACAAGAAAACCGGAATAGTACATTCATCAGATTGCCGATGCCCAAAATGTGTTGTCTCATATATCTAGATAACAACGTGATGTAGAGATGCTATTTATTCGTCTTTGTACCGGTTATACTCAGGAGAATGACATAGAATCATTATTATCTTGTGCATAGAAGGTGTTGGTCGTGAGTTGAATTACCGTAAACTACATAAATGCTACCTTTCTACTATAGTGATATATATAAAAAATTGTCGTATTGTTGGGAAAATAATGTGATTCAAAAAGTTGTTTTGATCCTGTACAAGGGCACTGAAAAACCATTAAAGAGATGTAAATGTATTTTCACACGTAAAGCTTGAAATCTGCTGAACCTATATTATTCAATCTGTTTCCTTTAATTAGAAAATTGTAAAATTAAATCGGCGAGTGTTATTTATTTTGGAATGAAGGCGCATTAGGAGACTGTTACCAACAAGTTCTGAGCTGACCTACTTTTGATGAAAATTTCTGGATTTTTGATGAAAATCACTGGCGATTCTGACTTGGGCAGTGCCCATCTTAATATATGCAGGATTTCAACTGGGTGTGGGGATTTCCAAGAGTTCAGTTCGCGTTCGAGTCCTAATGCCTACTGTACTTCGTAGGTCCTGTGACGTTAGTCACACTGCCATGTATAAAAGCGAAACGCAATTACCGTCGCGCAGGAAGCAAGATTGAGGCCGAGCTCTTCAACGATATCCCATTTTTTTTAGACTACCGCTACGCAAGCTGACTCAAACCAGACCTAACAAATAACGCTCCCCATCTGACATGTCGCTGATTTTAGATCTGACTCTAACACTGGGGTTTCCCTTCCGTGTTCTCAGACCTAGATATCGAAAGATTTAGGTCACGTGCATACCATACCTAATGTTGCAGTGTGGGGGCCACAGGCCTACGATAAGGAAAGTAAAACAGATCAATATATTATTCTCTAGAAACGATGATGATTTTCGAGTAACATAAATAGAATTTAGATATATCTATCGATTAAAAAACACATTTCACAATGAATGTAACGAGACATAAATCACGAGGCCAACCTGCCCCGACGCAGCAATGGTATGAGCTTGCGGTATAGGCCCGTCTCATGTTGTGGATTGGGGGCGACAGGCGTACCATATGGAAAGTAAAATTCATCTTCTCATATATTTTAGCTCGCTCATCAGATAAATATGTTATTCTCTATGAACGATGATGATGTTCGATTAACATAAATCAAATTTAAATATATCGAATAGACATTGTCCTGTGCATAAGTCAGCTGTGGTCTGAGCTTGACGTTTCAGAAATACACCCCAAGGTTGTGGAGAAGCTATGTGATAGGTCAGCACTCAGAACAGGGAAATGGGAGTGATGGTTCCAGATCTACATCAGCGACAAATCAGAGGAGGGAGGGGGGGCGTTTTTTAAGATCTGGTTTTAATCAGATTGACCGCTACGTCAGTTACAGCTAGCGAAGTTCTATATGGGATGCACATTGTCGTTCTTCTCCTCCTTATCTTCTCGCCTTTTCTTATTTAGTTCCATAACTTTCCAACAAATTGATCGATTTCTCCCAAACCTGACCAGGGTAGCTATGAGGTAACCCGATATCCAAAATTGACGTCAGTAGATAAAGTCCAAGGCAATCTAATTAAAATTAAATCCTATCTGCTCCCCCATTTGGATATGTCGCTTGTAGGGTCTAACCGGCTTCCAGTAGCGCGAGTGTCAGCCAATCTCGGGAACTCTGCATAGTGCTTTAAAGGGAACTGAACATAATGGTAGGTGCTTTTTGGTTGGTTCAGCCTAACCAGACGCCACGCTGGAGGGGTATATGCTGATTTCCCGCCTGTTTGGCACCATAATGCGGGGTAGAAATATGGACTGGTCCTTGGCATAAACCTTGGGTTAAAGCGGACACTATGCCCCTATCTCCCCTCTCCGACTGCAAGTAAAGTAGTTAAACTGCGGCCATGATGTCATAAGACTATTAAATATTCACGACCTTGGCGCTCTGAACATCAAATTCAAATGAAATCTGTAAGCTCCTACATAGCGACATATACGATTGGGGAGCACTGATAGGATATTAATTTATTAAGGTTGAATTCAAGGTAACGATGGCCATATACGTCAGAAATTTTGAAAATTGCTATTTTTACGAGTGGACATATGACGTGAAGACAAAGTATCTGAAAACAAAATCGAGATCAAAGGTCAATTGTCTATTTCAAAATTGGATCAAAAATCAGAAAATGGTCGAAACTCTAATGATTTTTTTGACTGGATAGAGTAGAGACGATATCACAGGGATTGAAATTGCCAAAAGTATAACAGATCAACTTCTCATTGCGCCACACTACTCGAAAAAAAAACAAAAGAAAATTGTTGTAAAAATTATCTGTGCTATTACTCTGGTCCAGGATGTAGGTTGTAATTAAACTTCAGGAATACCTCACGCTGGTGGCAAACAAGAAACTAATGAGGTTGAAAGGTCCAAGTTCAAGGCTACTGGAGATGTAAAAAAAACATAAATCCATCGAAAATTAGATTTGTTCAGTGTATACATTAGTTGGAGGCGATGAGTCGGGTATGGAGGTTGAGGTCAAAACGTTAATGGTCAAGCATATGGATGTTAGCATATCAGGATTAAATATAAGACTCAAGATTTCGTTTTAATGACGTTGTCCATGATTCCAGTTCGGTTGTTGTTTTACATTTTGTTCATAATTGAAACTGATCCGTTAGAAAAAGATCGTTCGATTATCGAAGCTGAAATTCTTTTGTGGACGACGGCTTGCGCGCGCATCCTTAATGCTTTCCTATATCCAGATATTTTAAAATTGTAAACTCCATTTTGCGCGGATCATTGCTTCTGGATTGTGAAGTTCAAAACAAAATCGTGTTTATTAAAACTATTCCAAGATGAGTCGGGTACCCAGGTCTATCATGCCAATAAACTCTGAGATATTATACGAGAAATTCAGTTATTTGATCTTTTTATAATTTGAAGGCTCTCACCGGCTGGTGATGACATCACTATATCTACTTTGCCATATTCTCCTATTGTGCACCTAAAAATCCCGAAATTCATCATCTATCGGGTTTATCCGAGCTATACATATTTGTTGATCGAAATGGATTAATGTTTACACAATATATCAACAACAAATTTGAATTAGATCTGATTCAGAGGAATGTGCTGACGCACTTTCACCTCAATTTCACACGCCTCCTAGCGACAAGCTTAGGCGACTGTTTAGATCATCTTACCAACTCTGACGACCTATGAAAATCCGTTTTTCTTACAAATGAAATTCAAAATATTAATCAACTTTCGACGAAGGTAATGATTGACCACCATGAGTTTTGGGATACTTAGGCGCACACACCCCTTTACATGCAACGGCTACAGCCAGAGATAATGCGAAAGGGGAAAGCTGATGTGCGTGTGACGGTGCTGAATCCAACCACCTCGCTGGGGATCTAATAACACCCCAGCCACCAGTCAGATTTTTGGATCGGATTCGGGGCCTTCGCGCACATCGCCGGAAGTGACATCATATATAGTAAATAGATGTTTGCCGAACATTTCGATTACTTTTCAATTCTGCATAATACCTCTGTCGACCTAGCGTTAAAAAGAATTATATGGAGATTATTTTCACTGTTTTCTGGACAGAGCATATGAAAAGTAGTTCGCTCATGTGCAACACTGAAGGAGTTGTTCGGCCGGATTCAAACTGAACCGTGCGTACGTGGGTTTTCCCCTATACGTCATAGCCACGTAGTAAAGGTCAACTTCCGCTATTGGAGGCAGGGATGGTGATGGAGCCCGCGAAATGGAGCATGCACTGTGGGGAGAATGTGCTGAATCCTGTTTGAAAATCCGCCTATTGCAGTAAATGAATAATGGTACTGTCGCCGAACCCTATTTGTGTTAATTAAACGCAACTTTAAAAGGATGGTAAAGATGCCGGCGCACCGACAAGAAGTCACATGGCCCAACAGACTGCATCTTCCTAAAAAACGTCACAAGAACCAAAACTGATCCCTGTGATGATTTTTATCCCAGCCACGCTTTTATTGTAGCTGCTCATGTGGAAATGTTGAATTGACATGCCAACACGGCGCCTAACACCGGTGTGAAAGATACGAGTGTCCGCTTGCTAGGATTTAATCCAACCTGGACACTGACATCTGGAAAGGGTCACTTACATATGAGAGACCGCTCTAGGTAAAGCATAGGAAATCGGACACTGGTCTCTGGGGACCATCGTTTCTTTCACACAGGCTTGAGCGGTATTAAATACAAATATTTCAGAGCGAAGATGTAATAGCCCTATCTGTTGGAAAATGATGAACTGCGTGGCGGCCAGAAAGTTAACATGAGGCACCAGAGGTGCTATAACTCCTCAGCCCCTTAACAGTCTAGACCAAGATGTTTTTATGGGTGTAGAAGTTTGGATAAATAGCAGTGAGTTATGGCATGCGAACCCAAGCCACAACTCGGACAGATGAACGGATGGATACACGGACGGACGGACAGACAATCGGAATCCAGTATGCCCCTAACTATGTACAGGGGTATAAAAAGTGACAAGGTATCCACATATCTGCAGGAAAAAAACACATGTAAAGTTGTGATCTTATTGCCCTGGTGTCAACGTAAAGTAGTCGGCCGCCTATGCCCCGGAAGCTCTGGGGTTCTAGATGGCTGGAAATGCATTCTAACCCATTTCTGGCAGTTAAATTCCTAAAATATTATTCACAATTCAACCCCTGTTTTTTATGTTTTGAAGAAAAAAAATAGATTTTTTTTAAATGTTACACATGACCCATCTGGACATGTACCAGCTAGAGTTACTGCGCTGTCTCGCGATGGGATGGGATGGGATTTTCGGCTAAATATCGGAGCCAGTTCATCCCAGAGAAGTGAAATTCCTCACAGTATCTGTATGTAATTTGTGCATTTTTATTCTGAAATTCGAAGGAAATCTATTCAGAATCAAAACAAATCTCCAATATCTGACATGTTATTTTCGCCTAGTCACAATTAGTTACACGTTACAACATTGCAAGTCCAACTTCAGTGTGCTTTGAAAAAAAAACAAAAAAAAACACGCGAGGTATTGGAGATTTTCTTTGATCTTGAACAGATTTCCTTCAAATTTCAGAATAAAAATGCACAAATTACATATAGATACTGTGGAGAACTTCACTTCTCTATGAACAACTGGCTCCGATAGCCGAAAATCACATCCCACCGTAATGTGAGAGAGAAACTCCCCTGGCGAATCTCCGTTGGTACGCATTAGCGTCAGTGCAACAACAACAACAACAGCAACAACAGCAACGACGATGTCTGCGTTGATTTATTGGGTTGGCCATACCTTTCGCTATCTTTCATGAAGTATATTTCAGCGGACTTGTTATGCGAGACACCGCTTGTAACTGGCTTGGGCCGACGACCACAGTTCATTTTACACCTGAAAACTCGATGTGTTGGCAGCAAGAACGAACACATGGGCACTACTTTCGATTTTGACAGATCTCACAGGTTCCTACAATCCTGTGACAAGACAAAGTGCAAGTTGCCTTTTTCCGATAAAGTAGGCGTTTATTATCGTTCAAATCCATTCTGAGAACTTTTCGACGAAATAACAAGTCGATTTTCACAGTTTTAATGTCGGACTATTTTTTTCTCAACAGCGTAGGGATACGACAATTATGGCAATCTCCGTGGCCACAATCTTTTATCCCGGGTAATTTACTGTATATCTGACACGATGTTTGCGGTGGATGTTTCGTGGTTCGGACAAAGCTAGGGTAATGGGACAAATTTATCAGTTATATAAACCAAAGAAAACGAGTTTTCTTAATTTTTACATTTGCTATTTTGGCCGGATTTTATTTTGGGCGCTCATACGTTTTCCAGAAGAAACTTGGCTCTGGGTACGGCCCTGACTGGCAATACCGTACAGCTGAATATGCAGAGGAATATAGACCAGTCATTTACTACACTGAACCAATGGCTGACATACAACTTTACTATGGAGCTCTTGATTGGCTACATGCTAGTAAGATTATGTAAATCAGTATAAAAGTAGGGCTAATGTATGCATACTTGTAGATCCGTTTTTAGAAGACTGAAAAATGGTAGAAAAATAAAAAAAATTGTAAAAAAATAATTAATGACCGGTTAGACCTAAAAGTCTCAAAGGCACAAGTAAAAAATAAAAGGATCATAACCTGTAAGTTTCATGAACTTCCTTGCAATAATTATCGTGATACAGCTCGGACAGACGGACAGACACATCCGCAGGGCCATACCACTACTCCTGAGCCCGTAGGGCTGAAGAGTAAATACGGCCCACACGAGGGAGTATTCATTGAATGCAGTAGCATACCAAGACCGATAACATATACTTACGACACAGACAACACGATATTGTAAGTTTTCGTAAATATGTAGGCGCCGAAAATATTTCAATTGCTTGAAACCTCCTGGCATTTTATTTCGCAAGTTTTTAGAGAATTGAAGAAAATGGCAAATGCTTCAATGCCTATTGTGGAGTCACGTCGACGTCGGGTCATCAGCGTTATAACATGAATGTGTCTGGCCTAGAAAATCTACCAAAAAAGAGTTGGATAATTGTTTGTGGAACCTTTAAATATACTAGAGGACACTTGATATATCCTCATTCGATTTCCTACAAGATAGCAGATATCATGCATCAATACTGTAAAATAAATAAGATTACAAATAGCGATTAAAATCTCTCTACAAGTGTCATCAGCAGGTGCATGAAAGTGATTAAAATAGATGCGTGCCAACGAATAAGAACAAATCTGGAGGGAATCAGCATTATGGGTCGAACATATCAAACGTACAGTAGCAATCAAAGCCCTGAAACATAAAGTTGCATGTTGATTGTTGGACGGAATTTAATCTAACTCCTAACTGGTCAGTGGTGCAGACCGGATCCTTGTTTGTTGTCAGGACAAAATCGTCAAAACCTTTGATTTGGCTGGTTGGGCACAGGCGATACCATATTCAGCAAATTAGTTTTCTTGCTTCTTCTAGATTTTTTTAGTTAAAATAATGAAGCGACCAACCAACGATCCTGAATGCCTCAGCAAAATCACTGTTTAGGAGCAATTATTAAGGTACATTGTTTCTTATGCAATTATACAATTTTCTTTACCAGGTATTGGCATCGCGATGTGTTTTCTATCGATGGGGGTGGCAATATATCAAATGACAGTTATATCGTGGGCTCTGTACTATTTGGTGATGACATTCTCTACGACGTTACCGTGGACGACTTGCGGAAATCAATGGAACACGAATTCCTGTCTTCCATTAATCTCGGATCAGGTGGATGTAAGCTCGAACTTCACCGGAAGTAGACTGAAGAATATAACTGAAGATAATGGTATCTTGGCGGCGGAAGAATTCTGGGAGTGAGTAATTTTGGTCATGATCCAATAAATGTTTACAAAACTCACACAAGGTTAAGTAACTTAATTATAATGCAAGCGACTATATACACCACATATATATCACATCCGTGATGTCAAGCTGTTGGAAACTTTGAGCTCATAGGAAAATAATACTCACTAGTCCATTATATACATATATAATATATATATATTAGTTTTCAAAACATTGCACATAATATTATTGTCATTCATTGATACTACAAATGAAGCTGCTCATGTGTAAATTCCGGCATTTGAATATCTTGTAGTTGGAAAATGCAAGGTTTAAATGAGTAGTTGCTATTATTATTATTTTCATGCTCGCTAAAAGTTCCAGGTTGCAAAATAACTTCCGAGTATTCCAAATAATTGATTTCCCATTGGAAACGCAATTTGTTAAGCTCAAGATAAAAAAAGCTGTTATAGGGGAATCATTCTTATCAAATAATTATATCACTGTATAATTTCATTGGTCAATGTGTACGTTATCCAATCCAAGGAATAAAGTGTTGATGTTATCGAGCGGTATAGACGACATTGGATCAATTAACTGGTACTTGGCCCTGTCTCTCCTTGTCGCCTGGTTGTTCGTGTTTATTTGCATTTGCAAAGGGATTGCATCATCGAGGATAGTAAGTAATGCATTATACATGTATTATATATTGTTAAAACTCTGAAGGATAACAATTATTTGGAAAGAAATAAACTTTAACAATTATTTGGAAAGAAATAAACTTTTCCCAGACCCAAACAGTTTTTCCAATATAAATTGTGTCAGCCGATGAATTTACTGGTTTATGTCGAAGACATGGAGAATTCATCTCGATTAATTGGACGAGAACTTTAAAGATAGGTCGGTGTCAACGACTAATCATCATGGAATTTCGTCTCGCAAAATTGTGTTTTCTTCTAATACTTTCGTAGGCGGTGTACATTACCGCAACTGCTCCCTTCATCATCCTTTTCGTACTCATGTGTTGGTCGGCCACATTACCGGGAGCCATTGACGGTATCCTCATCTACGTCATACCTCGCTGGCAGACGATGGCGAATTTTCAGGTATGTAGAAGTATTTGCTCCATATTTAGCCTGCGTTGATAATTACCCCCAAAGTCCATAGATGATACCTGTGAAATATTTGTCCACTTTCCAGTTTTATTCAGTGTCGGTGTTGCAAACGTACAAACGTTAGCTCCATGTCCAGTCTTACCGAATTTTAACAAAAAATAAGAGCGAAAAGATACGTTACACGGAATACAAAATCATCTGTATTCATCAAATAGGAAACCGCTATGACACACAGATAAACAGAGATGCATATTTCATATACACTGGATATTCTTTACCACAATGGGTGGTATATCATCCAAATTTGCAATGTATCACAGTTCTGTTCAATTAGAACCATTCTAGGGTATTTTTTCCAGCCTTTCCTGAATCTCTGAAAGAGCTTCTGTTGTGTTTAGCCTGCTTTGTTAAGCTTTAGCGGAAATTATACCAGCGTTGGGCCGTGCGGGCAATGCAGATGTGTTAAAGATGGCTTTATATGTTGGAACTTTTATAGTTACCTTTCTGAAGAAAGACAACATATTGATTTCGTAGTTACGTTTTCTACAGATTGATATTTTAACCCTATCTCGCCTAGTAGCATTTGCTAGATTCTGTGTTAAATTTTAATCAACGTCACAAAGCATTATTTCAGAAACCTGTAAAACCGGACTATATCATCAACGCCTTCAATCAAAGTTTCTCAAATTTGTCGATACATATCGCACGCTGATAGCAAAATACGGGCGTAGCGTGCAAGATACATGTATATGGCGTTACGTTTCGTAACTTGCGTTTAATTCCGCTTAGCCAGGGGTTAGGGGCCGTTTTGAACCCATGTATTTCAAGATGTTCATGTTGTTCACGTGAACAGACACAATCAAAGCGTGACCGAGATACATCCTACTCTAGATGACGACTTTACAACGAAAATCATATGGATTAAGAATACCGATTAGCGTTACGAATTTGTATTTTTGGAACATCATGCTGGCACCATTGAAAACTTTTGACCGCTTCTCTCTTTCAGAAACTAGCCTATTTTAATGTATACTACGATTTTTTTTAAATTTGATATTAATGCTACTATATGAATTAGGTCTTTGGATTATGGGCGTCGAAAAAATCTTTAATTGACGACGGCTGAATATAGAATGACAAACTAGACGCTTGTATTTTGACGCTTTCACGTAATTTCGTATACATGTTTGTATATACTGTTTATATATATTTTTTTTCTTTTTTTCTTTTGAATAAAACTTTATTATCATTCTGGTATTGTTTAATACATGTGATCCGTTCGATCAGTTAACTAATTCACTTACTAATTCCTCTTTCATTGCTAACTTCATGAGCTCAAATACATAGTTTCCTTATTCTTGCCTCATTTTCAAATAATATAATAATATTGACTATTTTTGTGTTGTATTTGAATTTACTGATACACATTTTTGCTACTAAAATGATATGGTTAACATAAATGCGGTTTATATATTGAATTATATATTGAATTTATGTTTCTTTACAGGTGTGGTTGGAAGCATTTATCCAGGTGTTTTTCTCGCTCGGTCCGGCATGGGGAGGGTTGATTACATTGGCCAGCTATAATCCGTTCCATCACAACTTTGTCAGGTACCTTTTCGAGTTAAATAAAACCTCCCCTGAACGCCTCTGACTCTGAAAAATGATACTGTGAATTGAATAGCAATTGTTCTCTTCAATCTGAGCTATATTAGTATAACACTTTACAATTGCTCGGTAATGATAGGGTTTAAGAATTGACGCTACATTCCATGGAAATGTATACATGCAGGATGATGTTTGAGGCGACGGGTAATTTATTTTGGGGTTTTCAATGCATTCCCGGTTGAGGGTTACATCGCGTGGATGACAAAGTAAAATTTTTGAGTAGAGACGCATTTCGTTTTTCGAAACTTTCAAGTTTCATAATGCTTATCTATTAACATCAGATGAGTTATTTATTTGAGCTGATATGTCATCACAGCTCACGAGCGAACGCTAATTTTTAGAAACTTTCGAAAGCTTTACGATGCTCATCTATTAACATCTGATGAGTTATTTATTTGAGCTGATCTGTCATCACAGCTCACGAGTTATCGTATCTAATTCTGCTTAAGCCGGTGCTAGGGGCCGTGTGGATAATCCATTGTCTCCACATAAGCACATGCAATAAAAGCGCGGCTGAGGTACTAAAGCTACGTCCGAGAATCCAGCGTATTCTTGGGTTTGAATGTGAGGTGCAGAGGGAAGCTTTCCTGTGGAGTCATATGGTATTTTTAGTCGCCAGACGTCGTTAACTTCCCCTCTCTTGCATATCGCTCCTATTTGATACAATCTAACACTGGATGTTTCTGAAACCACATATTAATATGTCATCTGCTTCAACGGGCGATTAACTGTCCGACTGAAATGAAATTTGGATGTAATCTTTCGATCATGGAAGATGTAACTCAATTTTATTTTCTGCTCGGATAAAATTGGAATATGACCATCCGGCAGGTATCTTGAATGTATCAAAAGGAAAGCAATTCACTGGTTCAACTTAGAAGGATTGTCTATGAATTTCTAGCGCGGTCATTATTTCAATAGCAATATCGCCAATGATTGAATTTCCCAAATAGTAGAGGAAAGTATGCACTGTTGGATTTGTCACTGTGAAATATCTATTCTAACCTACAGTATCTTGTGTGGCATGTAGTTTATGGGTAAATTTTAGACAGCACATGATGCGCTACGCATAAAAGACAACTTATTTTATGGTTAGAATTAGAATTTAAAAAACCCGTCGTATCGGTATTTGTACTAATTTACACTGGAGATGTATTTCATGCATCATCATCACAGCCATATGCAATGTTTCATCTCTTTATTCGTACCATCTTCTCCATAGAACCATTCATTTTTTCGCATAACATAAACCATTCATGATCAACTATATAGGTTGATGAAAAAAGAGAGAAAAAAATTGTCGGTATACCAATAATTAAGTTTTTAGAATGAGCTGTCCGACTTCTGGAGATAATCACTTTAGACTGGATAAGTCGGAGAACAGTGCAGGTGGGCCCACGCATGATTATCGCACATGTGGTGATCATTTCCTATGGCACACCATGCTATACTTTTTGCTATGCTATTTCATCAAAAGTAATGAAATGTTCTACATATGAGTAAGCCTGCCTCATTTATGTCATTTTGCCCCCGTTTGAGTTTATCCATACGTTTAGTTGAATGGGTCGCTTTTTCAATTTTATCGTATGTACTGAACTTTGTACGTCAGATTATATACATTGTTTGATGATTCTTATTCAGCCCTGTTGGCCTTAAACTTCGTCGGATTGTAGACATTGTTTGATGCTTGTTATTCAACCCTACTGGTCTTTAACCTCGTCAGATTGTAGATATTGTTTGATGATTGTAATTCAACAGTACTGGTCTTTAACCTCGTCAGATTGTAGACATTGTTTGATGAGTACTATTCGGCTCTACTGGTCTTTAACCTCGTCAGATAGTAGACATTGATGATTGCAATTCAGCAGTACTGGTCTTTAACCTCGTCAGATAGTAGACATTGTTTGATGCTTGTTATTCAACCCTACTGGTCTTTAACCTCGTCAGATTGTAGACATTGTTTGATGAGTGCTATTCGGCTCTACTGGTCTTTAACCTCGTCAGATAGTAGACATTGATGATTGCAATTCAGCAGTACTGGTCTTTAACCTCGTCAGATAGTAGACATTGTTTGATGCTTGTTATTCAACCCTACTGGTCTTTAACCTCGTCAGATTGTAGACATTGTTTGATGAGTGCTATTCGGCTCTACTGGTCTTTAACCTCGTCAGATAGTAGACATTGATGATTGCAATTCAGCAGTACTGGTCTTTAACCTCGTCAGATTGTAGACATTGTTTGATGCTTGTTATTCAACCCTACTGGTCTTTAACCTCGTCAGATTGTAGACATTGTTTGATGAGTGCTATTCGACTCTACTGGTCTTTAACCTCGTCAGATAGTAGACATTGATGATTGCAATTCAACAGTACTGGTCTTTAACCTCGTCAGATTGTAGACATTGATGATTGCAATTCAGCAGTACTGGTCTTTAACCTCGTCAGATTGTAGACATTGTTTGATGAGTGCTATTCGGCTCTACTGGTCTTTAACCTCGTCAGATAGTAGACATTGATGATTGCAATTCAGCAGTACTGGTCTTTAACCTCGTCAGATTATAGACATTGTTTGATGAGTGCTATTCGGCTCTACTGGTCTTTAACCTCGTCAGATAGTAGACATTGATGATTGCAATTCAGCAGTACTGGTATTGAACAGATTATAGACATTGATAATTGCAATTCAGCCCTACTGGTCTTTAACCTCGTCAGATTGTAGACATTGTTTGATGATTGTAATTCAACAGTACTGGTCTTTAACCTCGTCAGATTGTGGACATTGTTTGATGATTGTAATTCAACAGTACTGGTCTTTAACTTCGTCAGATTGTAGATATTGTTTGATGATAGTAATTCAACAGTACTAGTCTTTAACTTCGTCAGATTGTAGACATTATTTGATGATTGTAATTCAACAATACTGGTCTTTAACCTCGTCAGATTGTGGACATTGTTTGATGATTGTAATTCAACAGTACTGGTCTTTAACTTCGTCAGATTGTAGATATTGTTTGATGATTGTAATTCAACAGTACTGGTCTTTAACTTCGTCAGATTGTAGATATTGTTTGATGATTGTAATTCAGCTCTACTGGTCTTTAACCTCGTCAGATTGTAGACATTGTTTGATGATTGTAATTCAACAGTACTGGTCTTTAACCTCGTCAGATTGTAGATATTGTTTGATGATTGTAATTCAACAGTACTGGTCTTTAACATCGTCAGATTGTAGACAATGTTTGACGATTGTAATTCAGAACTACTAGTCTTTAACCCCGTCAGATTGTGCACATTTTGAAGTTCATGTCACTTAGAGGTAGTATTGAAACCCAGTTTCACAGATATGTCGAATTCCAGAATAACGTACGTTTCAGCAACATCTGCCTCTTGCTCCGTTAAGACCATTTTGAAATTTGAGTGGCATTATTTTCTCTCAAACTACAACCATATATCGTACCAGTCACACATTTAGTACCGATCATACACTGACTGCTGAATACTTTCACACCCATACAGAGATACAATACTGGTGACATTTGCAGACACGTTTACTGCCATCCTTTGCGGGTTTGTCATCTTCAGTGGACTTGGTTACATGGCACAACAGAGAGGAGTGCCCGTTCTCGAGGTCGTCAATTCGGGTAAGTGAAGAGAAATTGTCCGGTTTGAATGGAGTTTTATGGAAACAACAGTGATCCCAAAGGTTTTCCATAACATTTAATACCTGTTGCCCACGCATGGTGCTTGCTTCAGATATCCAGTACAGAGAGAATATATGCAGAAGAGTTTCAGTATCATGGCTGCTTTTACATCAGAGATTTAAAAGATAGATAGTTATGTTATACAGAATCTGGAATTGAAGGTTTTACAAGTCAATTTCCCCAGTTTTATCGAATATAATGGTGTAAATAGCAGACTACGAGAGTCCGCTTGTTGTGTGTAGCTTCTCATCCCGTTTTTAATAATTTCCAATAATGAGTCCCGTACACAGTTTCGGTTCCACAAGGACATTATTTTTTATGAACCCCCCATTATTAATATACTCACGCTTTATGCTTGGGATGCCATATTTTTCCTGAAGGCGTTTACAAAATTGACATTTTCGCCCAAGATACGACTTATACGGCATACACCTCACTTTGACCAACTAGCCACATCCCGTAAAATGGGTCATCTAGGTTACATTCATTTTCGCTCTCACTACACTCACCACGCTATTAATTCGTCTTCCCAGAATAGATTCTTATTCGTAAGTTTCTGTGCTGCCTATCTAATTTCCAAACACAGTGCACTACTGACTGTAATATATTCTCTATTAGAATATTGTTTACGTCTCTACTATTCTCCTTATTCGTTTAACTTTCAAGACTGACACAAGAGTTTACAACTGTTTCATGTCTAAATCGATCGTCATCTTTTCTAACAATTAGAGTTTTACGTTCGATTTTATCTGGTTTTCCACTAGATATAAAGGAATCAGGGTCGGGCAAAGTTGAGAACAGATTTACATGAAGTAGGAGAACCAATGTTATTATAATTGTTACATTTTTGTATTAATGTATTGGCGTTAAGTTCGGTGCAGATCAGCTTCCTGGAATGTTATAAGAGATATGTAAGAGGTATAAACAATTGACGACGTCCGACGATTAAAAAGCTACCATATGATTCCAAAGGAAAGAATCCCTCGGCACCTCACATTCAGAGTAGAATACGGGAGATTCTAAGACGTAGCCCTGGTATCTCGGTCGCGATTTTATTGCGGGTGTTCATGTGGAAACTATGAAGTAACCGCGAAATTAGGTACGATAGCTCGGGAGCTTTGATGACAGATCAGTTCAGATAGGTATCTTGTTTAAGTCCTTTCTACACTGTAGTTTTTACAAACAATATCCCTTACAGTGGGGTAAAACAATATTTCAAATATTTTGAAACTCCTGAGGTCCAGTTGATCCTGTGGCGAGGGCTATCGGTAGAGCTTCCACAATTATATCCAATCCACACTGTTAAAGATTTGTCCACGTTTATCCGGAGGGCAGATAAATCAGAAACTTGGTCTAGAGGGCCTATGACTCTTTCTAGAAATTCACGAGATCCATGTCATCCGCGTACTATTGGACTGTTATTTTAGAGTTTTGAATCTGTATTCCTTAGATAGTTTTTTTATTGCAATGGAGAGCGTTTCTGTGAATAGAATGAAGATGTTTGGCGAGATAGGGTCGATCCTTTACCCATTGGGAGATCTCTATTCATTCATTTATTACATCCACAAAGTTGAACGAGATCAAGGCTTCTTCTGTCGAGTCATAAGAAACAGAATAGAAGGCCTTCTTCAAATCTATGAATAAAAACAGTCCTGGAATTCTATTTTCTGTAATGGAAAAGATCATATAAAACCCCCAATAAACCTTTACTTCACGAAGACTTTTGTATTTCGCTAATAAGTGATGGCAGTATTTCCAGGATTCTGTTCATATAATTTTGTAAATATCGTTCAATAGAGAAATTGGACACAAGTTCTTTTCCTTTCCTTCCTTAGGCAAAAAAGATATCTAACCCTGTTGTCGGAAGTATGACAATGTTCCCTGTTTAAAAGTCTGTCTGGTTGACCGCAAAAAAAATATAGTCACACAAATGTCTGTATAATTCGGCGGGGGATCCGTCAGATCCTGGAGATTTATAGTTGTTCATCTGTTTTACAGTCTTGAATAGTTCGTGTAGAGACATCTGTCATGTAGAGACATCTGCCCTTCACAGGAGAGATTTTCCTCTCTGATGAGGTTCACCTAATGTTTCAGAAATGCAATTACATTTGCCTCGTCTATATTCGTCCGCTCATTATATATCTACTATACCACTGTTGTATTTGCTTGAAGGTCTAATCTATATTGCACAAAGTCGATTTCTGTTTGGATTTCTCAAATAGTTTTGGCAACATAGTTTCATTTTTCTATTAACAACAAAATGTTGAATTTTTGTCACCTTTATCCATCCAGTTCGCCTTGGATCCGAGGATATCTCACTACTTGGGGCCATTGCCTTTCCAGTTTCTAGCTGACTCCAGTTCCCGTTTTATTACATCTAACTACTCTTCAAGTTCATTTTCTTTTGCTAATTCCAGGATTCGGGAGTTTTTTACCCTATCTGGCCTGGGCTTTTTGGGACGTATCCTGGCCTAGGAGGGTCCGAAATGGCCCCCCTAATTATTTTTCTTACCCCTTGAGCTAGGGAGCTGAAAGTTACCACACCATACCCTTGCATCAAGCTATACCAGAAAATGCAAAAATTCCAAGATGGCCGCTTGTCACAGTGACGTCATTTCCAAAACGGCAGTTTTGGTCGATTTTTCGGTCATATTTTCCGAATTTTTTATTTATGCAATTTCTGCGCAAAAACTGCATGATAAATTAGTAAATATAAATATGATGTGAAATAAAATAGTTTTTGTCCACTTTTTATCGCGGAAAACCAGAAATTTTGAAGAAATATGAAGAAAACACTTTTCTGATACCCCACGTGGTCGCCATTTTGAATTTACCCATGATCCACTGCTCGGTGGGTTATGCAAATAGGCTCAAAATGACCCCAATATGATAAACTATAAAGTCACGGAGTTTCAGCTCTTCATTTTTTGTCGTTCCTGAGATAGCACAGAAAGTTTGGTAGGGGGCCATTTCGGCCCCCCAGGCCAGGTAGGGTTAAATTATTCGCTGTAATGAGTTTTCCATTCTCGTGTGCCACTACTTGCGTTTTGAGCAATTCAAAATAGATTGGTTAGCACTAATCAGTCGACAATTTCGACATCATCTGTATTGCCAGATACATAGCTTTGCAACAAGGGTGAGTGAGTGAGTAGGATTCAACGTCGTTTTCAACATTTTTTCCAGTCATATCACGACGGTGCCTACATGTGCCAGAACACGAGAGTGACCACAGTTCCTATTATCTTGGACACTGATCAGCCTAGCCAGTACAGCACTCGGTCACTCATCCAAGCATTGACCGAGCTCAACGTTGCTTAACTTCGGTGATCTGTGGAGAACCGGTGTGCCCAGCGTGATACGCCGTACCTTGCAACAAAGCATCATTGAATGTTTTCTCCGGCAGTTTAACATATTGGGTCATTAAAAATGTTCTCAATACCCAGGTCCTTGCTCACGCCGTGTAGACTATAGCTGACTTTCACGAATGAATGATCGAACCGTTAAGAAATGCCGATGTTCGCTTTTGCACCTGAATATAACAGTATGTCTTCGGAAGCTAAGAAGTAATCTATAGGCGAATTTGCTTAATTACAAGCGTATGTTCCGTCATTCATTATTCAGCCGTCGTCCATTAATGAATCTCCGCGACCATAATCCACAGACCTATTTTATATAACAGCATTAGCGCAAAAAAAAACAATGCAAAACAACAATCATAGTATACATGTACACAGGTTAGTTTCCTGCAAGAGAGAAGCAGTCAACACTTTTCAATGATGCCGGCAAGACATCATGATGTTCCAAAAATATCAAATCCGTATCGCTGATCATTAGTCTTAATGCAAATGATTTTCTTTCAAAGTCGTTATCTGGAGAATGATATATCTCAGTCA
Source organism: Hanleya hanleyi (assembly GCA_036873755.1). Classification (NCBI taxonomy): domain Eukaryota; kingdom Metazoa; phylum Mollusca; class Polyplacophora; order Lepidopleurida; family Hanleyidae; genus Hanleya; species Hanleya hanleyi. The sequence continues at coordinate 32,845 of JAVTVY010018117.1, forward strand.
CGCTTTGATTGTGTCGGTTCATATGGACGCCATGAGATTCTTGAATTAAATGGCTTCATACGGCCTCTAGCCCCGATTTAAGCGGAATAAGACGAAAGTTTCGAAACGTAACGCCATAGATCTTGCACACTACGTTCGTATCTTGCTATAATCATGCGATAATATTGAGAAATGTCGGTCGCTATATTTTGTCGCCAGGATAAACGACGAGAAAGATATTTTTATCTCCATATATCTATGCTTATTTTGCAACTTGACATCTAGGACTCCCAGTCTTGCTTTCGCGTTACTAATTCGGCTATAGTTTGAAGTTTCGCGCTCGAAATCTTGAACTAAATTCCAGTCTTCGAAACTGTTGATTACGTTTGTATAATTTTGTGCTAATATTGTTCTATGAATTATGTCGTCCAACTGTGAACGCAGAAATTCTTCATGAACGAAGGCTGGCAATTGAATGCCGGATCTTACGTGTGTATCCACTGTTTTTCATCTCGCATTCGATAATCAATTTCGTATAGAGAGGAACAAGTCTATTTTTGTCGCCCTTTCCTAACTCAGACAATTTGAGCAAAATTTCGCGACGATGATAGGTCAACTACACGGATTGTAAATTGTGTTGTCTATAAAGGATGCCATGGTTCATAATGGCTAGCAATCATCGTTTGCAGGATTAACCAAAAGAGTTTCATTAATCATCGAATCATCTCAACATACTACCATAGCTTTTCAATAATATAGGCCTGTTCAGGAATGTTTTCGACAGATACGGCTTATACGGACAAGAGTGCATCACGGGATATCCAGATCTGTTCACTTGATTGGTCAATTCAAATTTTTAAACTGAAATCCAGAATTTCCATTGGCTTGCGGAGAAAACTGGAAGAACATCCATCCAGTCATAGAGTTTCTCTAAAGATTCATTCCGGTACATTTGCAATACTCTACATTCTGTTCTCTTCCAGGACCAGGGTTAGCATTTGTCACGTACCCTCAGGTCGTGGCTACCATGCCGGTTCCCCAGTTGTGGTCGGTCCTCTTCTTTTTGTTGGTTTTCTTCCTAGGTATCGATTGTACTGTGAGTGGTTTTGTAATACTTTATTTGTATAGGGTCACTACTATATCAGATTATTGATGTGGATTTCGCTCTCTATAACCGCATTTATCAAAGACTGTTTGTGGCTGCAACTTTTCTAACGCTGAGCTCAGAGGTTCAGAGAGTACATATTAAAGTAAGAAACTAATAAAACCGTTATCTAGCGGTAAGAGACCACTGGGTGTTCTTCCTGTGAACAAACATGATATGTTGGCGCGTGCGATTTCTTCAATTTACATGTATTTTGTCAATAAAAAGGACGGAAGTGATGATGTTTTCCCAGGTGTCAGTTCTAGTCTAGCACCAAGATAGTTTTTGTTAGTCGTTAAATACAGCATTTAAAATGACAGTTATATAAATGTGTTGTCCCAATGATGAACTGTCGATTTCGGGCGAGCTTACTTTGTGGAACTGATCCCGTTAAACTAATTTAAGCAGAGATACCATATGATATTAAGATTTTTTTCAATGTCCAGTTTGCGAATATCAAGGTGATGACCTGTGGACTGTTTGACATTTACCCAGCGAAGCTTGGACGCAGGAAGACACTGGTGACACTGGTCGTATGCTGTACCGGCTATCTTATAGGCTTAGTGTTCGTGACACGAGTAAGTACACTGGATCTGGATCTAAAACCATTCTAATATATATCAACTGTTTCGCGCCATGACAACTGAAGACATATGGCCATCCAAATGCATCTTTTGCAGAATGAGTGATTGAGTGAATAGGGTTTAAACATAGTTTATTTCAAAATATATTATCACTGTGCATAATGCAGTATATCTACTATGGAAGTTATGGAGGTTATATTAATGGGAATTTGCATTCACAGAAAGCCCTTTTCCGCGAGTTTTTTTTGGCAGATAATGTCCCGCGAATAGTAAAGCATTTATAGTATTCGTTTACCGTAGCATTGCCTTTGTCGTATACCCAGAGTTCCGGAATGAAAATAATACGGAAGGAACTTTGAGGATCAGGCGGACCTGTACTGAGAGTCGCCTCAGAACTCTGAGGATAAGCATATGTGCACGATACGCGCTTGTGTGGAGGACGGTATGCCCTGTTCAAGCATTTGGAGGTATAGATAAGAAGATTTTACCATTCTACGTAGATTCGGTGATTCAAGTATAGAAAATGACGAGAAAAGGTTTAAAAATCACAGGTTGAAAAAACGAAACAAAATCCGATCCAGTAACCTATGAATATTTCATCATTTCATCGGAGAATAAATCATGCTCCTGGGCTTTCTAGGACATGCCAGGATCATACACGCCGTGCTGTGTTCCACCACCATGGGATGGTTTAGCCTACTCGTACTTGTACATGTGTCTACAGTGCTCTAATCCTATTATCCACGTATGCCTAATTGTTGTACGGTAATGGAGTGTACTGGTGACTTAACTGTATGTAATACTAAGGTTATCCTGATGTCCATCCAGTAGACCTGCTTACTCTAGCGAGCAAAATGAGAAGGCTAGGCCACTATAGGTATCACTTCAGCCCTAGTCCGGATTAAATATTGCTACAAGTTATTTAATATATCAGGAATGTACATGATCGTTTGATATGGTGATATTTCAAACGTACCTAGAAGGAGTGGGTTTCTTTAACAAACTCACAGCTAGGTTCAATCTCCATGCAGACAACTTATTCCATTTCGTTGTCGACTTATTCCATTTCGTTGTCGAGTGCCGTGACATCAAACAGTTCAAAAAACGTTTCACCGATTCAATCCCACCGTGTGAATTCAATAATTAATTAATTCAATAATTAATCAGAACTTCTACGAATACTCCCTAATTCCGGCCTTAGCTAACGGTCAATAAATTCATCATTTCTCACCAGATGACTTTATTTCATCATCGCTCTTAAATATTTGTATCTATAGTACCGCTCATGCCGGAGCTAGGGGCTTGCCATCCAAGATGTTCACATGAACAGCTACAATATAAGCGTTCCTATGATATAAACCACCATAGGTATCAGTTTTGGTTGTTGTGATGTTTTTAGACATATGCAGTCAGTATATTTGCCTGTGGGCTCATTCGACTTCTTGCCAGTACGCCGGCATCTTTTTCCACCACTCTTATTATGCTGCGTTTAATTTAATACTTTAAAAACCAATCAAGTTACTAAACTAATATAAAATTCTTTACTATGAGAGATGACAGGTTGAATTGTTTTTCATAATACAGTATTAGTCTGTCCCATGTTACATAATTTTCTGTTAGTTTGACAGAATAGGTATTAGAGTGTAAGAACAATCGAATCTAACATTGTTTGTCCGTAGTACTCGTCTTCCAACAAATGGCCATAATTATAATCCGAGTATAACTGAGGGTCATGATCAGAGCTCAATAATTGAACAAAAGCCATTAAGCGTCCCTATATGTCAAGAGATACAAAGGCGCCGCACTTTACCAGCGTAGTCACACAGAATCTTGCTTAATGAGCGTAACCCCTTGATTCCATATTCGCTGCCTTCTGTTTTGAAGGTGGCGTCGTTCACATATATCAGCAATCTACTGTGGGACTTCCACCATACGGTTCGCATATCGCCGATGCCTATATACATCTCTGATATAAGTATATGCAACATTCGTTGTTGTTTTTTCAGGCTGGTATATACATTTTCCAACTGGTAGACTGGTACCTATCTGTTTTCGCCGTACAGTTTATCGCGCTGGCCGAGTGTGTGATATTGTGTTACATTTATGGTGAGTATTTCCATCGGTGTTTTGCTAAATATCCCCTTGTGTTATCTGTGTGTTTTGCTAAATGTCCCCTTGTATTATCTGTGTGTTTTGCTAAATGTCGCCTTGTATTATCTGTCTGTTTTGCTAAAAATCCCCTTGTGTTATCTGTGTGTTTGGCTAAATATCCCCTTGTGTTATCTGTGTGTTTTGCTAAATGCCCCCTTGTGTTATCTGTGTCTTTTGCGAAATGTCCCCTTGTGTTATCTGTGTGTTTTGCCAAATGTCCCCTTGTGTTATCTGCGTGTTTTGCTAAATGTCCCCTTGTGCTATCTGTGTGTTTTGCTAAATGTCCCCTTGTATTATCCCCACAAGCAAAACAGTGGAGTTTTATGAAAACAACAATGCACCACGGGATATCTTCCAGTTTTAAAGCTTTTGATTGATCCATTCAAGCAGCATTACGGAATATCATTGGCTTTTGGAGAAAATTGGAAGAAAGTCCAGCCAATCATAGTGTTCCTGTAAGTCTTCATTTGTAATTGCTTTGTGAGTAACCATAAATATCTCGGGGAAAATCATCCACAATGATGTTTCTCAGAATATTATAGAGAAAACACCATTATGAAATTGTCAAGTTTAGGACGTGCTCAATCAAATGCGGATATACAGCTTATAACATAAAGACAAAAGGAAGTGGACTTCGTGTCCATGGTTTTCAGTGGACGTAAAACCGACTCATCTGAGCTCAACTGTTCAACTTGAGAAATGACTTCATGGGCCTGGTTAAACATGGGAAGCTCTAAATAGACAAACATATTTTGTCATCGATGCTGAACATTTTAAATTACAGGTTAATCATTTTTGTAAAACTTTTATTCGAAAAACTGTTGCTTCGTGAATTTGTTATGCTTCTTGATTTGACAAGTTTACATTATAAGACTTTACTATTAAACAATTTATAAGAATAACAGGAGGGATACCATATATGTGCATTAGATGTTGAATATGTTATATATTATCCCGTTTGTTTATTCATTGCTAGGTTTTGACCGTTTTCTCAATAACGTTACGGAGATGCTACCTCAGTGTCGAAGATGGTTTCTTATTCTAATGAAATACTGTTTGAAGTTCCTGGTTCCTGTCATAATGCTGGTAACTATCATTTTAGCTGCCAATCTATATAGCCATAATTCGATAATCGACATCGATCGAAGAATTTATATGTAATTGTAACATAAATCACGATATTTGCTGTTAAAGATGTAATCGGCCTCAAATCTGGGCTGAAATCGATTTCTCTCAAACTCAGGGAAAGTGACATACGTTACACCATGTACAAAATAAGACACATTTGACCACAAAAAACTTAAATTGTTTGTACCATTCACGAGAAAATAGAAGGAATTGATCTTTGAAAATAAACAGCCTGGCATGCCGTTTATTTTTCCACGGCCGTGTCAACAAGCGTATGTACACGCGTAGTGCATTCTACCAACATATGCTATGCGAAATTACCGAACCGTAGGCACTTTATCCCATGGCTGCAGCTGTGCAGCATTCAGATTCGTAAGCGTCGCTACGTCACTCATACGTCACGAAGTGACGTCATTTTCCTATCCCCGTTCAACACATACTCAATGGCGAAACAGAAAATCCGTCGAAGCAGGCAGAGTTTCAAATTTCTCTGACAAGATTTTCTTGCATTCTTTGTATATGACGATCCCATCATCATCAAATACAATACATATGATGCTTTGATAATCTTCCCTGCTGAAAAAACGCATAGGGGAGAGTTTACAAAATCCGTCCATTTTGAGGCTGATTACATCTTTAATTATTCCAGGTTGCATTGGGTCCTAATCGTGCCTTTCATAAAAAAGTTATACTGTTTCAAAACAAAATCAAATTCCTTCCTTTTGAACGAATCTAATGGTGTAATTATTCATATGGAAGATTTTTTTTATCTACATGCAACTGATGTAGCTCTATAGGAAACTGAGTCAATTCAATGTGAAAATGAATTAGTTCAATAGTTTTTTGAATAGTATCAAACTCGAATGCATTTGGCGTACTCATAATATAATTATATTCCAACATTGTGAAACACCCTGCCAGAAAATACCAGCACAGGGTATTTCACAATGTAGGAATATATTAGAATTTATCCCTGAAGATGACTGCAATTATTTGGCCTACATTGGAACAGGTTGCCTTGATTTTCACCATGGTTACATTCCGATCTCCAACATATGGATCATACCGGTATCCGGAATGGACTAACGTGTTTGGGTGGATGCTGGCGTTAAGTCCGTTCCTACCAATTCCAATAGTTATGGTATACAAACTAATCAAGACTGAAGGAACGCTGATTCAGGTAATGCCAGATATAGCTAGTTGCCCGCAATACAAAATCAGTCAAGCGTTTGCATGATGCCGGCAAGACATCATGGTGTTTCCATCTTCAAATCCCTATTACTGATATTTTTTGACGTGAATTTTTAAGTCGTTTTCATGAATCAATACTTGATTTTCACAGTCATGCTTGAATGTGCCTGTTCATGTTAACATCATGAAGATATTGTGTTGCATGCTTCTCATATGGTCCCTCAGGCCCTCCATCGCCAATCCAGCAAATGGAAAAAAAACCGTTAGGACACTTCCCGGAATATATATTCTCCGAAGAATACTCACTTCGTGCTGAAGTTACTCACTTTACCATTTTATACCAGTTGTTGAGATCTGTAAGAGGTGGGAAAAGTTGACGTCTGGCCACTAAAAAGTTACCATATGACTCCAGAGGAAAGCGTGCCTCCAGTGACCAATATGATTTTATCTAATCTGTCACCTGTCGTTTTGTTTCAGCGGTTTAGGCGATGTACGGAGCCTCAGATATGGTGGGAGGGTAAAGACGTGGGACAGGGCAAGAATACCACATATGACAGTTCATATCCAGCTATACATACGTCTGAATATATTCCTGCTTCAGACTGTGCGGAGGAATCCGTGGAGTTATTTGCTAAAAACTGATGAGGATTATTTACTTTTGTCTGCAATTGAACATGTCTGCAACGTGAGCCGAAGCCGTTTGGGCTTTTTGTATAACATTTTTATTCATTTTTGATGCTACATATGTAAACAATAGTACATAAATACAAATATAAAACGTGTTTATTTTAACAAGCCTCGGTGTCCTTTCCTTAAGTTCATATATAATATACGTACACATACGAGTTTTACTAGACCTATAAATGTACACACATATAAAATATATATTAATACAAACATATACAAACAATCTTCACGTATGAATCCAATATTGAAATAGAAAATTTACGTATATTTTTACGTATTTCTGAAAACTTCCTATCAGTATGGATACCTCAATGTCACAATACAAATCAAAGACGGAACGTAGTGATAAAACAATAGTAGTCCTTTCTCGGTAAATATAGTCATTCTCCATGTTTCTCAGACATGCAGCATATTTCTCAGTATTGTAATGGCCGTTAAAAATTTGTAACACTGCTTTCAAATTTAGCTTTGAACTTTTCAGCTTTGTTTTATATTTGTATTATTTTGCCAGCAGCATCAGTGTATTCGTAACTGCCTATCTCTTTCCCCAGCCTGACATAATTGTATTCGGCAGTTATATAGTCCCTCTCAATTTCCGAACGTCTTTACACCGATTTCTCATATGTAACCACGGCATGATAACCCTTCCACGTTCTATCAATACATATTCTATCGATACACTAGCACCCTCACAAAATTTATACAGATCGCTATCAGTTTTACATATTTGTATTAGAAGTAATTGGTACGCAATATCCTGTGTGTAAAACTGAGTTGCACATCCTTGTAATTTGCAACAAATTGTGCTCTTTGTGATAGACGTGTTCACTTTTCTTCCAAGTTATATCCCCTTCTTTTTTTGTGCAAGTATATTTCCCATTTGAAGCCAACTGCGACATGTATACCTTTCGCATAATCGAAAATAACGTAGTTGCTCATCTCTTTATTTGCCTTATCAACAGCTCGAGATATTACGTGATGCGCGGGATAGTTTTGTCAATATGTGTGAAATTTTCCTCCAGTTCGTTTTTCCATCGTTCGCTCGAATTCGGTGAAACAGATTATTTTTCCATCCATGTCCACAATGGCCGTTATATTCTTCATTCCACATTTACACCAATTCTCTACAAATATAATCTGTAGCACTTAATCATAAGTGATGATTATACCACATTGTTTTTTTATATTTGAACAGTAGTATTTAATTTCTCAGCTTTTTGTACGCAATATCTGGCATGGAATGTTATCTTTTCAAAATGGGTTATCTGTCTTTCGTAGTGATATTTATGAATATTCCGGACCTAGGTTACAGACTTTCTCATAATATGCTGCTTCAATAATGTTTTGCTACTTTCCCTTTTGTAGAACCATTTTTGTTATCCACGACGTTATCGCAGATTGTATATAGTGCTTCATATTTACCATTCTCAACCCCTCGTACTAGTCATGTGTCATTATGCCTCTTTTAATTCTGCAAATGCCAGTGTTCCAAATAAACTGGGTTTATTAACACCTATTCATAAATATGTATTGGCTAAGATCACATTATGCATTGTATATATACCGCGCGTATGAAGCTGTTTGTAACGTTGTTCATTTCTGAATATGCTATAACTAATAGCGAAATATACAGAATGAACTAGTCATCCCTACTCGTAGTTGCTTTTCTTCTCTAAACTCGGTTTGTAAAAGCAAGGAAGAGGTGTACCAGCTCTGGCAGGGCTGGGGAATTGACAATAGTTATATTCCTCAGTAGAGTCAGGTTTCTCAGCTTCCACTTTAACAATTCTTTTTATTATACCTCATGTAAATTCGTAATGTTTTCATTGGTTGACAGCCTGCCACGTGTCATTCTACAAATCGTGATGTTCAGTGATAATGCAGTGATATCTTGCCTTACCGGTGATTAAATGTCATGTACCACAGCAGAGCATTGAACATGACAAATTATTCCACGGCGACATCTGCCGTACCAAGAGTTGCCTCCCATAGTGCGCGCGCCAACATACTCCCCGAAACGAAGATTGATGTGTATTTACGTCGGCCTGATGTGTATACGTCGGCCCGTTGGTGATAGAAATTAGTGAATGTGATTTGATAATTGACTGAAATAAATTTGGCATCTTTTAAAAAGGTAAGTAAGATCACCGAGAACGTTACTCTTCCAAATTATGCGATTGGGCCGACAAATCCCTCATGAAACCCATCAATAGCGTGCATGACACATGATTCATTATATTAGCAAGGCTTAGGCCACAAAAATGACGGTACACAATTTTTGTTAACGCGAATATAAATTCAGTCGCATAAAACTGGAGCCGAAAACCCACGCAATGAGCAAGGCATATATAACAAAATAGTTTTAGTTCATTTTATTAACACGAAAACATAACAGCAAAGCGAAAACATAGAGATAATCATATTTATATGACGAAATGTCAGCTTTGAGATTAAGGAAACTCCAATTTGCAACAAATTAGTACAAAACACATTCGCGTTGGTGGCACTGGACATGCACCACGTTTACGGTTTAAGTCCTCTCCACTCCACCACCGGGTAGGTTCCACCCGACCCAGTAGCCAGTTCTTGAGCTACCTGTGTCCCCAGTCTCCGCCAATCCATCAAGGGAGGAATGCATCAATGATCCTAATGCCGTGAGGGGTTAAGGATCCCCCAAACATGCGATGCAACCACGTCCGTCGAGAGACAGAATCTAGAATTAGGTTTCGTAGGCTGGTCCCAGCAAAGACCCAAATCAGGAACTTTGTCGGTACTGTAAACTGAGCACGAGTTGTCTTATATACCCAGCTACTCAGGGAACGGTCTTACAACGGGCCTTCAAAATTTCTATTTTGCTCATTTGGACCTGTTGTTGATGTAAAGCAAACATGTTGGTCTTTACTTTTCTAACGGATGCGCAACGCGCATATCGAGGATAATTCTATTTCACGAAAAATTCAAGAAAAACTCTATATGGCATTATATTTGACAATTGTGGGTGAATATTTTCCAGGCGAGTATGATAATTAGCAAGGGTAATGCATATTTGTTTCCATTAGTATCGTCGTAAATTATCTGGTTGTCTTTGATGCAATGTTGATGGCGTTGAATTGATAAGTGGATACTTGGCCAAATTCTAATTGTTTTTGTTAATTTGTAACTGCCTAGGGTTTGAATATATTGAATGTTACCTTCTGTTTTTGGGTGGTTTGGCTATAAACCTGTGGCTATGTAGAGATAACTTCCTTCTTTAGCCATTTCTATGAGCCTGGCAATGCTACTTCTCTACGACATCGGATCTGGGCAATATTTTGGTCGGGATCCCGAATATTCGCTGAGAGAAGATTTTTTCGACAAATACGAAGTGTCTGATTCTACGACAATGTCGTCAGAGCACTTCGGTTTTGTCGGAGAGCTCTAGCTTGCTGGAGGAAAAATAGACATTATTTGCATTCAAATTGGTTACGGGAAATAGTTTCTCCCAGTTTGTTCAAAGCATTTATGTTTACTTCACATCCCAAATGCTATGGGAAGTCAACAATCAATGTTGATCTCTTATCCACTTCAGTCGGTTTAAAGCCCCTTTTCTGTCAGTCAGAATAAGAAATTTTTCCACAAGTCTCTTCTTCCTCTGCCCGTTCATTTCTTTTCTCTGGCAGCATATTTCGCTACATATCTCGTTCATAACCCCGAAATGCAAGTCTGATGGTATCCACTGTTGCGCAGGAATGGCCCCTCTTTAATTTCGTAATAATGGCGATCGCTCGTTTTGATCACATGGAAATTCCTCTTGTACATTTATTAGGTGATATATTTACTAGCATCCTGTTGAATATTGCTGATCTTCCACTTGGACATATACGATATGCGGGCTCTCTTCGCTTACGGAGCGGACCGGGTTTGGAAATAAGACTACAACACTTATTCGAGACTTTTCGGACAATATTATGTGGAATCCTGTCGTACACTAGACTGCGAGACCGAGCCTACTGCGTTGGCCCTGTTTTCATTAAATATAAGCAATCACAATTTCCCAGTAGGATTATTATTCATTTATATGTTTTCTCTGAGTATAATGGAAACATTTCGCTATCGGGAAATAAAGATGAAAGCTAGCGCTTTTTATATGAAGGAGATACTATCCCTACACGAAAGCGAATGGGAGACAGGGACTGAAAATGATAGTAAGCCGAGATCGAACAGTCGATCGTGACACGGCGTTTTGAAATCAACATCGGTCGCGCAATGTTGAATACGATATGCTTATTTCACCGTACCATCCTCATTTACATGATTTTGAAGTTCCTATTTTATTCAAATATGATATTCGGTATATAAAATAAGTATTGCATGTTGTAGCTTGGGACATGACGATTTGTCAGCTCTCGAAAGGCTGCGCGCTCGTTGTACATCACATCTCGAGCTGACAAATCGCCATGTCCCACGCTACAACATGCAATATTTGTATATTGTAGGTCGTTCGTTTTAAATACCTAGATAGGTTATCTTCCAAATTTTATGGAAACTTATGAAAATGAGCTTTATCCTCAAAGTTGTAAGTATATTTATCAAATTCAGCTTATTTGCTCAAAACTGGTGACCATTATATACTATTGTCTGCAAATTGGACATTTCTGCAACGTAAGTCGAAGCCGTATGGGCTTTTCAGATAATATTTGTGTTCATTTTTGGTGCTACATTTGTAAATAATAGTGACATTAAAGTGTTTAGTTTTAACACACATCTCTGGCAATGCCTTAAAGTCATACGTAATATACATACTTCTATAGATAAACACACTTACGAGTATAACTAGAAATACGAATATACACAAATAAAGATACATATACGTGCAAACATATACAAACGATCTTCACGTACACTGTTAACAATTGCCCGTACATTCACGGTCACCTACTCGCAGCTGGGGCTGCCAACAAATCGATCGTAAAATTAACGGTTGAGCGGACATTTCGTTGTACGGTCACCGCCAAAAATACAGTAGAATGCCGTAAATTTTACGGTTACAGTATTTTGAAACAACAAACTTTTTATTGTATAAATCTTCATTTCAGTGACGAAAGTGATATATCTTGACTAATTTAAGTTCGTGGTAACCATAATTTCATGCCAGAGAGTTGTAGCATAGTCTGCAACAAGGCAGTCTCATTCAACACATATAACTTTATCTCCTCTGTCGTTGTTGTACACAATTGACTTGGGGGCTGGAGCACACAAACAGAAGTTTCTGTTTCACAGCGATCACGTGTTTCCTCCTGAGCATCCTCCCAACCTATTGCAGTTAATAAGAGCTACAAGAGCCAAAGTGTTTCTCTACGTTGATAAAAATTGTTTATTTTTGTGTGTGCCGATGTTTGAGATGATACGACACGAATGTAGATATATCCTGAGCAAGTCTACCCTAGGTTGGTGACGTGATTGGTCTCAAACAAAGCCAGGTAATCTTGCGCACAGCGAATGTGATCGCGTGATGCAGGGTTAATAGGTCATGCGATCACCTTCCATATGTGATCTTATTGAAGTTCACGGTATTCTACCGTGTTTTGACTGTGAATAACGGCAGTCTATCGTATTTCTGAATATGTGGTAGATTACCGGTAAATGTAGGCTAATATACCGATGGAATAGTTATATATAAAAAATATATGTATATTTTCTCACATTTCTGAACACTTCATATCAGTATGGAAACCTCAATGTGACAAATCAAAGGTGGAATTTAGTCTGAATCCGATGAATGTTGCATATTGCGAAAGTAACGATGCAATAGTATCCATTTAATCATTATGTTTCTCAGATATGCGGCATATTTCTCGGTATCGTAATGCCTATTGAACATTTTTAACACTGCTTTTAAATTTAGCTTTGAACTTTTCTGCTTTGCATTTTATATGTAGCATTTTCCAAGCAGCATCAGTGTATTCGTAACTGCCTATCTCTTTCCCCAGCCTGACATAATTGTATTCGGCAGTTATATAGTCCCTCTCAATTTCCGAACGTCTTTACACCGATTTCTCATATGTAACCACGGCATGATAACCCTTCCACGTTCTATCAATGCATATTCTATCGATACACTAGCACCCTCACAAAATTTATACAGATCGCTATCAGTTTTACATATTTGTATTAGAAGTAATTGGTACGCAATATCCTGTGTGTAAAACTGAGTTGCACATCCTTGTAATTTGCAACAAATTGTGCTCTTTGTGATAGACGTGTTCACTTTTCTTCCAAGTTATATCCCCTTCTTTTTTTGTGCAAGTATATTTCCCATTTGAAGCCAACTGCGACATGTATACCTTTCGCATAATCGAAAATAACGTAGTTGCTCATCTCTTTATTTGCCTTATCAACAGCTCGAGATATTACGTGATGCGCGGGATAGTTTTGTCAATATGTGTGAAATTTTCCTCCAGTTCGTTTTTCCATCGTTCGCTCGAATTCGGTGAAACAGATTATTTTTCCATCCATGTCCACAATGGCCGTTATATTCTTCATTCCACATTTACACCAATTCTCTACAAATATAATCTGTAGCACTTAATCATAAGTGATGATTATACCACATTGTTTTTTTATATTTGAACAGTAGTATTTAATTTCTCAGCTTTTTGTACGCAATATCTGGCATGGAATGTTATCTTTTCAAAATGGGTTATCTGTCTTTCGTAGTGATATTTATGAATATTCCGGACCTAGGTTACAGACTTTCTCATAATATGCTGCTTCAATAATGTTTTGCTACTTTCCCTTTTGTAGAACCATTTTTGTTATCCACGACGTTATCGCAGATTGTATATAGTGCTTCATATTTACCATTCTCAACCCCTCGTACTAGTCATGTGTCATTATGCCTCTTTTAATTCTGCAAATGCCAGTGTTCCAAATAAACTGGGTTTATTAACACCTATTCATAAATATGTATTGGCTAAGATCACATTATGCATTGTATATATACCGCGCGTATGAAGCTGTTTGTAACGTTGTTCATTTCTGAATATGCTATAACTAATAGCGAAATATACAGAATGAACTAGTCATCCCTACTCGTAGTTGCTTTTCTTCTCTAAACTCGGTTTGTAAAAGCAAGGAAGAGGTGTACCAGCTCTGGCAGGGCTGGGGAATTGACAATAGTTATATTCCTCAGTAGAGTCAGGTTTCTCAGCTTCCACTTTAACAATTCTTTTTATTATACCTCATGTAAATTCGTAATGTTTTCATTGGTTGACAGCCTGTCACGTGTCATTCTACAAATCGTGATGTTCAGTGATAATGCAGTGATATCTTGCCTTACCGGTGATTAAATGTCATGTACCACAGCAGAGCATTGAACATGACAAATTATTCCACGGCGACATCTGCCGTACCAAGAGTTGCCTCCCATAGTGCGCGCGCCAACATACTCCCCGAAACGAAGATTGATGTGTATTTACGTCGGCCTGATGTGTATACGTCGGCCCGTTGGTGATAGAAATTAGTGAATGTGATTTGATAATTGACTGAAATAAATTTGGCATCTTTTAAAAAGGTAAGTAAGATCACCGAGAACGTTACTCTTCCAAATTATGCGATTGAGCCGACAAATCCCTCATGAAACCCATCAATAGCGTGCATGACACATGATTCATTATATTAGCAAGGCTTAGGCCACAAAAATGACGGTACACAATTTTTGTTAACGCGAATATAAATTCAGTCGCATAAAACTGGAGCCGAAAACCCACAATGAGCAAGGCATATATAACAAAATAGTTTTAGTTCATTTTATTAACACGAAAACATAACAGCAAAGCGAAAACATAGAGATAATCATATTTATATGACGAAATGTCAGCTTTGAGATTAAGGAAACTCCAATTTGCAACAAATTAGTACAAAACACATTCGCGTTGGTGGCACTGGACATGCACCACGTTTACGGTTTAAGTCCTCTCCACTCCACCACCGGGTAGGTTCCCACCCGACCCAGTAGCCAGTTCTTGAGCTACCTGTGTCCCCAGTCTCCGCCAATCCATCAAGGGAGGAATGCATCAATGATCCTAATGCCGTGAGGGGTTAAGGATCCCCCAAACATGCGATGCAACCACGTCCGTCGAGAGACAGAATCTAGAATTAGGTTTCGTAGGCTGGTCCCAGCAAAGACCCAAATCAGGAACTTTGTCGGTACTGTAAACTGAGCACGAGTTGTCTTATATACCCAGCTACTCAGGGAACGGTCTTACAACGGGCCTTCAAAATTTCTATTTTGCTCATTTGGACCTGTTGTTGATGTAAAGCAAACATGTTGGTCTTTACTTTTCTAACGGATGCGCAACGCGCATATCGAGGATAATTCTATTTCACGAAAAATTCAAGAAAAACTCTATATGGCATTATATTTGACAATTGTGGGTGAATATTTTCCAGGGGAGTATGATAATTAGCAAGGGTAATGCATATTTGTTTCCATTAGTATCGTCGTAAATTATCTGGTTGTCTTTGATGCAATGTTGATGGCGTTGAATTGATAAGTGGATACTTGGCCAAATTCTAATTGTTTTTGTTAATTTGTAACTGCCTAGGGTTTGAATATATTGAATGTTACCTTCTGTTTTTGGGTGGTTTGGCTATAAACCTGTGGCTATGTAGAGATAACTTCCTTCTTTAGCCATTTCTATGAGCCTGGCAATGCTACTTCTCTACGACATCGGATCTGGGCAATATTTTGGTCGGGATCCCGAATATTCGCTGAGAGAAGATTTTTTCGACAAATACGAAGTGTCTGATTCTACGACAATGTCGTCAGAGCACTTCGGTTTTGTCGGAGAGCTCTAGCTTGCTGGAGGAAAAATAGACATTATTTGCATTCAAATTGGTTACGGGAAATAGTTTCTCCCAGTTTGTTCAAAGCATTTATGTTTACTTCACATCCCAAATGCTATGGGAAGTCAACAATCAATGTTGATCTCTTATCCACTTCAGTCGGTTTAAAGCCCCTTTTCTGTCAGTCAGAATAAGAAATTTTTCCACAAGTCTCTTCTTCCTCTGCCCGTTCATTTCTTTTCTCTGGCAGCATATTTCGCTACATATCTCGTTCATAACCCCGGAATGCAAGTCTGATGGTATCCACTGTTGCGCAGGAATGGCCCCTCTTTAATTTCGTAATAATGGCGATCGCTCGTTTTGATCACATGGAAATTCCTCTTGTACATTTATTAGGTGATATATTTACTAGCATCCTGTTGAATATTGCTGATCTTCCACTTGGACATATACGATATGCGGGCTCTCTTCGCTTACGGAGCGGACCGGGTTTGGAAATAAGACTACAACACTTATTCGAGACTTTTCGGACAATATAATGTGGAATCCTGTCGTACACTAGACTGCGAGACCGAGCCTACTGCGTTGGCCCTGTTTTCATTAAATATAAGCAATCACAATTTCCCAGTAGGATTATTATTCATTTATATGTTTTCTCTGAGTATAATGGAAACATTTCGCTATCGGGAAATAAAGATGAAAGCTAGCGCTTTTTATATGAAGGAGATACTATCCCTACACGAAAGCGAATGGGAGACAGGGACGAAAGCGAATGGGAGACAGGGACTGAAAATGATAGTAAGCCGAGATCGAACAGTCGATCGTGACACGGCGTTTTGAAATCAACATCGGTCGCGCAATGTTGAATACGATATGCTTATTTCACCGTACCATCCTCATTTACATGATTTTGAAGTTCCTATTTTATTCAAATATGATATTCGGTATATAAAATAAGTATTGCATGTTGTAGCTTGGGACATGACGATTTGTCAGCTCTCGAAAGGCTGCGCGCTCGTTGTACATCACATCTCGAGCTGACAAATCGCCATGTCCCACGCTACAACATGCAATATTTGTATATTGTAGGTCGTTCGTTTTAAATACCTAGATAGGTTATCTTCCAAATTTTATGGAAACTTATGAAAATGAGCTTTATCCTCAAAGTTGTAAGTATATTTATCAAATTCAGCTTATTTGCTCAAAACTGGTGACCATTATATACTATTGTCTGCAAATTGGACATTTCTGCAACGTAAGTCGAAGCCGTATGGGCTTTTCAGATAATATTTGTGTTCATTTTTGGTGCTACATTTGTAAATAATAGTGACATTAAAGTATTTAGTTTTAACACACATCTCTGGCAATGCCTTAAAGTCATACGTAATATACATACTTCTATAGATAAACACACTTACGAGTATAACTAGAAATACGAATATACACAAATAAAGATACATATACGTGCAAACATATACAAACGATCTTCACGTACACTGTTAACAATTGCCCGTACATTCACGGTCACCTACTCGCAGCTGGGGCTGCCAACAAATCGATCGTAAAATTAACGGTTGAGCGGACATTTCGTTGTACGGTCACCGCCAAAAATACAGTAGAATGCCGTAAATTTTACGGTTACAGTATTTTGAAACAACAAACTTTTTATTGTATAAATCTTCATTTCAGTGACGAAAGTGATATATCTTGACTAATTTAAGTTCGTGGTAACCATAATTTCATGCCAGAGAGTTGTAGCATAGTCTGCAACAAGGCAGTCTCATTCAACACATATAACTTTATCTCCTCTGTCGTTGTTGTACACAATTGACTTGGGGGCTGGAGCACACAAACAGAAGTTTCTGTTTCACAGCGATCACGTGTTTCCTCCTGAGCATCCTCCCAACCTATTGCAGTTAATAAGAGCTACAAGAGCCAAAGTGTTTCTCTACGTTGATAAAAATTGTTTATTTTTGTGTGTGCCGATGTTTGAGATGATACGACACGAATGTAGATATATCCTGAGCAAGTCTACCCTAGGTTGGTGACGTGATTGGTCTCAAACAAAGCCAGGTAATCTTGCGCACAGCGAATGTGATCGCGTGATGCAGGGTTAATAGGTCATGCGATCACCTTCCATATGTGATCTTATTGAAGTTCACGGTATTCTACCGTGTTTTGACTGTGAATAACGGCAGTCTATCGTATTTCTGAATATGTGGTAGATTACCGGTAAATGTAGGCTAATATACCGATGGAATAGTTATATATAAAAAATATATGTATATTTTCTCACATTTCTGAACACTTCATATCAGTATGGAAACCTCAATGTGACAAATCAAAGGTGGAATTTAGTCTGAATCCGATGAATGTTGCATATTGCGAAAGTAACGATGCAATAGTATCCATTTAATCATTCTGTTTCTCAGATATGCGGCATATTTCTCGGTATCGTAATGCCTATTGAACATTTTTAACACTGCTTTTAAATTTAGCTTTGAACTTTTCTGCTTTGCATTTTATATGTAGCATTTTCCAAGCAGCATCAGTGTATTCGTAACTGCCTATCTCTTTCCCCAGCCTGACATAATTGTATTCGGCAGTTATATAGTCCCTCTCAATTTCCGAACGTCTTTACACCGATTTCTCATATGTAACCACGGCATGATAACCCTTCCACGTTCTATCAACACATATTCTATCGATACACTAGCACCCTCACAAAATTTATACAGATCGCTATCAGTTTTACATATTTGTATTAGAAGTAATTGGTACGCAATATCCTGTGTGTAAAACTGAGTTGCACATCCTTGTAATTTGCAACAAATTGTGCTCTTTGTGATAGACGTGTTCACTTTTCTTCCAAGTTATATCCCCTTCTTTTTTTGTGCAAGTATATTTCCCATTTGAAGCCAACTGCGACATGTATACCTTTCGCATAATCGAAAATAACGTAGTTGCTCATCTCTTTATTTGCCTTATCAACAGCTCGAGATATTACGTGATGCGCGGGATAGTTTTGTCAATATGTGTGAAATTTTCCTCCAGTTCGTTTTTCCATCGGTCGCTCGAATTCGGTGAAACAGATTATTTTTCCATCCATGTCCACAATGGCCGTTATATTCTTCATTCCACATTTACACCAATTCTCTACAAATATAATCTGTAGCACTTAATCATAAGTGATGATTATACCACATTGTTTTTTTATATTTGAACAGTAGTATTTAATTTCTCAGCTTTTTGTACGCAATATCTGGCATGGAATGTTATCTTTTCAAAATGGGTTATCTGTCTTTCGTAGTGATATTTATGAATATTCCGGACCTAGGTTACAGACTTTCTCATAATATGCTGCTTCAATAATGTTTTGCTACTTTCCCTTTTGTAGAACCATTTTTGTTATCCACGACGTTATCGCAGATTGTATATAGTGCTTCATATTTACCATTCTCAACCCCTCGTACTAGTCATGTGTCATTATGCCTCTTTTAATTCTGCAAATGCCAGTGTTCCAAATAAACTGGGTTTATTAACACCTATTCATAAATATGTATTGGCTAAGATCACATTATGCATTGTATATATACCGCGCGTATGAAGCTGTTTGTAACGTTGTTCATTTCTGAATATGCTATAACTAATAGCGAAATATACAGAATGAACTAGTCATCCCTACTCGTAGTTGCTTTTCTTCTCTAAACTCGGTTTGTAAAAGCAAGGAAGAGGTGTACCAGCTCTGGCAGGGCTGGGGAATTGACAATAGTTATATTCCTCAGTAGAGTCAGGTTTCTCAGCTTCCACTTTAACAATTCTTTTTATTATACCTCATGTAAATTCGTAATGTTTTCATTGGTTGACAGCCTGTCACGTGTCATTCTACAAATCGTGATGTTCAGTGATAATGCAGTGATATCTTGCCTTACCGGTGATTAAATGTCATGTACCACAGCAGAGCATTGAACATGACAAATTATTCCACGGCGACATCTGCCGTACCAAGAGTTGCCTCCCATAGTGCGCGCGCCAACATACTCCCCGAAACGAAGATTGATGTGTATTTACGTCGGCCTGATGTGTATACGTCGGCCCGTTGGTGATAGAAATTAGTGAATGTGATTTGATAATTGACTGAAATAAATTTGGCATCTTTTAAAAAGGTAAGTAAGATCACCGAGAACGTTACTCTTCCAAATTATGCGATTGAGCCGACAAATCCCTCATGAAACCCATCAATAGCAAGGCTTAGGCCACAAAAATGACGGTACACAATTTTTGTTAACGCGAATATAAATTCAGTCGCATAAAACTGGAGCCGAAAACCCACGCAATGAGCAAGGCATATATAACAAAATAGTTTTAGTTCATTTTATTAACACGAAAACATAACAGCAAAGCGAAAACATAGAGATAATCATATTTATATGACGAAATGTCAGCTTTGAGATTAAGGAAACTCCAATTTGCAACAAATTAGTACAAAACACATTCGCGTTGGTGGCACTGGACATGCACCACGTTTACGGTTTAAGTCCTCTCCACTCCACCACCGGGTAGGTTCCACCCGACCCAGTAGCCAGTTCTTGAGCTACCTGTGTCCCCAGTCTCCGCCAATCCATCAAGGGAGGAATGCATCAATGATCCTAATGCCGTGAGGGGTTAAGGATCCCCCAAACATGCGATGCAACCACGTCCGTCGAGAGACAGAATCTAGAATTAGGTTTCGTAGGCTGGTCCCAGCAAAGACCCAAATCAGGAACTTTGTCGGTACTGTAAACTGAGCACGAGTTGTCTTATATACCCAGCTACTCAGGGAACGGTCTTACAACGGGCCTTCAAAATTTCTATTTTGCTCATTTGGACCTGTTGTTGATGTAAAGCAAACATGTTGGTCTTTACTTTTCTAACGGATGCGCAACGCGCATATCGAGGATAATTCTATTTCACGAAAAATTCAAGAAAAACTCTACATGGCATTATATTTGACAATTGTGGGTGAATATTTTCCAGGCGAGTATGATAATTAGCAAGGGTAATGCATATTTGTTTCCATTAGTATCGTCGTAAATTATCTGGTTGTCTTTGATGCAATGTTGATGGCGTTGAATTGATAAGTGGATACTTGGCCAAATTCTAATTATTTTTGTTAATTTGTAACTGCCTAGGATTTGAATATATTGAATGTTACCTTCTGTTTTTGGGTGGTTTGGCTATAAACCTGTGGCTATGTAGAGATAACTTCCTTCTTTAGCCATTTCTATGAGCCTGGCAATGCTACTTCTCTACGACATCGGATCTGGGCAATATTTTGGTCGGGATCCCGAATATTCGCTGAGAGAAGATTTTTTCGACAAATACGAAGTGTCTGATTCTACGACAATGTCGTCAGAGCACTTCGGTTTTGTCGGAGAGCTCTAGCTTGCTGGAGGAAAAATAGACATTATTTGCATTCAAATTGGTTACGGGAAATAGTTTCTCCCAGTTTGTTCAAAGCATTTATGTTTACTTCACATCCCAAATGCTATGGGAAGTCAACAATCAATGTTGATCTCTTATCCACTTCAGCCCCTTTTCTGTCAGTCAGAATAAGAAATTTTTCCACAAGTCTCTTCTTCCTCTGCCCGTTCATTTCTTTTCTCTGGCAGCATATTTCGCTACATATCTCGTTCATAACCCCGGAATGCAAGTCTGATGGTATCCACTGTTGCGCAGGAATGGCCCCTCTTTAATTTCGTAATAATGGCGATCGCTCGTTTTTGATCACATGGAAATTCCTCTTGTATATTTATTAGGTGATATATTTACTAGCATCCTGTTGAATATTGCTGATCTTCCACTTGGACATATACGATATGCGGGCTCTCTTCGCTTACGGAGCGGACCGGGTTTGGAAATAAGACTACAACACTTATTCGAGACTTTTCGGACAATATAAAGTGGAATCCTGTCGTACACTAGACTGCGAGACCGAGCCTACTGCGTTGGCCCTGTTTTCATTAAATATAAGCAATCACAATTTCCCAGTAGGATTATTATTCATTTATATGTTTTCTCTGAGTATAATGGAAACATTTCGCTATCGGGAAATAAAGTTGAAAGCTAGCGCTTTTTATATGAAGGAGATACTATCCCTACACGAAAGCGAATGGGAGACAGGGACTGAAAATGATAGTAAGCCGAGATCGAACAGTCGATCGTGACACGGCGTTTTGAAATCAACATCGGTCGCGCAATGTTGAATACGATATGCTTATTTCACCGTACCATCCTCATTTACATGATTTTGAAGTTCCTATTTTATTCAAATATGATATTCGGTATATAAAATAAGTATTGCATGTTGTAGCTTGGGACATGACGATTTGTCAGCTCTCGAAAGGCTGCGCGCTCGTTGTACATCACATCTCGAGCTGACAAATCGCCATGTCCCACGCTACAACATGCAATATTTGTATATTGTAGGTCGTTCGTTTTAAATACCTAGATAGGTTATCTTCCAAATTTTATGGAAACTTATGAAAATGAGCTTTATCCTCAAAGTTGTAAGTATATTTATCAAATTCAGCTTATTTGCTAAAAACTGGTGACCATTATATACTATTGTCTGCAACTTGGACATTTCTGCAACGTAAGTCGAAGCCGTATGGGCTTTTCAGATAATATTTGTGTTCATTTTTGGTGTTACATTTGTAAATAATAGTGACATTAAAGTGTTTAGTTTTAACACACATCTCTGGCAATGCCTTAAAGTCATACGTAATATACATACTTCTATAGATAAACACACTTACGAGTATAACTAGAAATACGAATATACACAAATAAAAATACATATACGTGCAAACATATACAAACGATCTTCACGTACACTGTTAACAATTGCCCGTACATTCACGGTCACCTACTCGCAGCTGGGGCTGCCAACAAATCGATCGTAAAATTAACGGTTGAGCGGACATTTCGTTGTACGGTCACCGCCAAAAATACAGTAGAATGCCGTAAATTTTACGGTTACAGTATTTTGAAACAACAAACTTTTTATTGTATAAATCTTCATTTCAGTGACGAAAGTGATATATCTTGACTAATTTAAGTTCGTGGTAACCATAATTTCATGCCAGAGAGTTGTAGCATAGTCTGCAACAAGGCAGTCTCATTCAACACATATAACTTTATCTCCTCTGTCGTTGTTGTACACAATTGACTTGGGGGCTGGAGCACACAAACAGAAGTTTCTGTTTCACAGCGATCACGTGTTTCCTCCTGAGCATCCTCCCAACCTATTGCAGTTAATAAGAGCTACAAGAGCCAAAGTGTTTCTCTACGTTGATAAAAATTGTTTATTTTTGTGTGTGCCGATGTTTGAGATGATACGACACGAATGTAGATATATCCTGAGCAAGTCTACCCTAGGTTGGTGACGTGATTGGTCTCAAACAAAGCCAGGTAATCTTGCGCACAGCGAATGTGATCGCGTGATGCAGGGTTAATAGGTCATGCGATCACCTTCCATATGTGATCTTATTGAAGTTCACGGTATTCTACCGTGTTTTGACTGTGAATAACGGCAGTCTATCGTATTTCTGAATATGTGGTAGATTACCGGTAAATGTAGGCTAATATACCGATGGAATAGTTATATATAAAAAATATATGTATATTTTCTCACATTTCTGAACACTTCATATCAGTATGGAAACCTCAATGTGACAAATCAAAGGTGGAATTTAGTCTGAATCCGATGAATGTTGCATATTGCGAAAGTAACGATGCAATAGTATCCATTTAATCATTCTGTTTCTCAGATATGCGGCATATTTCTCGGTATCGTAATGCCTATTGAACATTTTTAACACTGCTTTTAAATTTAGCTTTGAACTTTTCTGCTTTGCATTTTATATGTAGCATTTTCCAAGCAGCATCAGTGTATTCATAACTGCCTATCTCTTTCCCCATCCTAACATACTTTTGTTCGGCAGTTATATTCCCTTTCGACTTGTTTATAAATACATGTTCTATCGATTCACTAGATCTCTCGCAAAATTCATATAGATCTGTATCAGTTTTACCTATATTTATATATAAAAAAACACAATTCGTACACAGTATCCTGTCTAGATAGAACTCGTATCATTTAAAGAGGACTAGTTTTGTCAAAATGTGTGAACCTTTTCACCTGATCGTTCTTCCATTGTTGGAGTATGAATTTGATCAATCTACTATAGTCTTAGAATGTGCCTTTTATTGCGTATGTGGACTAGAATTCGTTGAAACAGATTATTTTGCCATCTCTGTCAACCATGACCGTTATATTCTTAATTACACGTTTATACCAATTATTTACACATATATTCGGTGTTCGAAACTGATGATTATACTATATTGGTTCGTTATGCATTTAAGCTATGGAATTTAATACAATAGGTTTTTGTGCGCGATACCAGTCATGGAACATTATCTTTCCAATATGGCTGATCTGTCTTTGTAGTAATATGAATGTTCCGGACTGAGGTTACAGACTTTCTCATAGTAAGCTGCTTCAATAATATTTTGCTACTTCCCTTTTTGTAGAACCATTTTTTTTATCCACGACGTTTTCACAGATTGTATATAGTGCTTCATATTTACCATTCTCAGCCCCTCATACTAGTCTCGTATGGTTATGACTCTTTTAATTCTATAAGTACTACTGTTCAACATAATTTTTTTTAAAACGCTTACTTATGGGTTTGTCAAAGCAAGGAGGAGATGTACTAGCTCTGACAGGGCTAGGGAATTGACAATAGTTAGAGTCAGGTTTCAGTAGAGTCAGGTTTCTCAGCTTCCACTTTGACATTTCTTTAGTATGTCGTTCGTTTTAGATTGGTTATCTTTCAAATTTTATCGAAACTTTTATGGAAGTGAGTTTTACCTCCAAAGCTGTAAGTTCATTTACCCAAACCATCTTTATATTATGGCATAGGTTTCGTACCAGACCACTCAATGATCATGTCCAAATCGAGTTGGTCTTCTCTGTGTTTATTTCCAAGCCCGAAAGTTGATAGAATTGTTATAAAGATACGAGGCCTTCTCGGAGATAGTCTCTGACCCGTCGAGTATGAGCTGTGTATCATCTGCATTTTGAAAGATTTTGTAATCTGTATTATTTATTACCATTGTCTTGATGTTCTGAGCAATAATACCTTACCCTATGGAGATATGGAATCTCTCTGTCCACCGTCCCTGGTTTAAGAGAGAAGCATGAAATATGTCAAATTTTGCATGGACCCTTCAAACTTCTGATAACTTCGTGTAGGAAATCCCAAGATATGGAATCGAATATCTTTTCAAAATTATTGAAAGACAGGAGAACTAAAATCTCTTTAATCTTAGTCTCAAAAAGTACATCATATGGTAGTCTAATACTTTCTCCTATAGATCTACACGAGATGAACCTCTTCTTGCCTTCCTGAGTTAGTCTGATTAGTCTGCTGGAAGTGCATCATAAAACGAGTTTATACCCTACATTAATCAGAGAAATAAGTCGCCAATTCTTACGTCTTGTTTGGGTTTTGCATACATCTTATCACTCTCAGTCGACGAGTTCCTGTTCGAACTGGTGTTAGAGGATATAAGACAAATCTTCTAGTCTTTCTCCAAATCATTTGGCAAAATTCGACGAGAACCCATCTAAACCAGGACATTTTTATCAGCGTTTTTCGAGCATTTATCATCTCGTCGTATGTGATGTATCCCTGTCGCACTTGCGCTTCTTTTTCTGATGCTTTGCTTGAACATGTGTTCTTCTTTCTTTCTCTGTAAAGTTCGCTATAAGAATGTCTGTTTTTAGTATATCTTTTATATTATACACACTTTCACTCGTGGATTTTGTTATATTTGTAATTAGATTGTTGGTGCATCGTTTATCCGTGTTGCTATTGTGCTGGCGATTATACCTTGACTAGTTTTGTTTCTTGTCGCTCGAAAAAAATTTAATTCTTCGCATTTATTGTATACTCTCTGCGTCATTTGCAGACATTTTAAGATTATGTTTCTGGAGTTTGGGTGATTAATATGTTTATCACTATCGATTTCTAAAGTGGGATTCATAATCACATATAATGAAGGATGCGGTGCCAATATGACCAATCGTTCTAATTCTATTGTTATAGAAAGATGGTTTGTCAGTATTCGAGCCGTATATTTGGACTAAAGCAGCAGGTATCTCATGAATATCTACATTTAAAATTGGGAAGTTGTTTTCTGTGTCTTTCTCGACTGGGTTAATTTAATAATCGAAATTATTATTAAATTGTGTTATATCGCGGCGTGCAATTGAGCGGAAGGGGCTCACACAAGACTCGAATCTCCAATCATATTTTATTCTACAGTCGTATTTCGGATCATTGTGTTTGTCTACCTTGTGGATTATAGAAAAAAACTTTAGGTCATGAAAGACATCTTTCCTGTTAGTGGGATCAGACAGTCCGTGGCAGTGTATAGAAACTATCCCCACATTTTCAGCCATATTCATCTTGATGTTCGGTAGCGGTATGTTAAAGAATAGTTATCATGATAGTGTTGTGTCTAATTTATCAGTATACAGGAATTGCTGATATTTAACAAAATATGGTTGCAGGGTTGGTTCCGTTAAATGTGAAGTTTTGAAAACTGATTATACGATGGGATTGACGAAAAAATTTATGATACAAAGGGAAAACAGGGGAGTTAACAAATAAAATCATGCTAAGAACAACCTATACAACATACAAGTGGTACATTGGACGTGTATAACAATATATATTTCACGCTAAAATGGTACGTTACAGTTTTGTGCACGATTCATTATAAAATGTACGTTAGAAAATAACGGTAACTCTATGCAGGTATATATGTATAATACGTGCAGGTGATCCATGAAGAAACACTTATTCTAAAATTTGTATTTTAAGGGTGAATCCAAAGGCCATACAGGTGACATCAAAGGTCACACACCAAAGGTGGGCCGTTTGAACAATTATACCATGACATGTGCAATTGTAAAATGTTTATATCATTTGCTCAGTTGCTAATATTCCTCCATTCCACCGACATAATGAGAATGCAACGAGAAATAATTGATGAGATAGGTAAGATGTGGGAAAAGAGTCAATTGATAATAGAAAACAAACAATTAACATATCTCAGATGTGAGTAATCATAATGTACTTTAATGTACAGTCTAAGATATTTATCTTTAATTTCTTGATATTTATGCCTATACACATAAATCGAATACACTAACTCAAAAAGGGTAAAATACTTTATATTAAAAACCAAACATTCAACATCTGAAAGATTCGTGTAATCAACACTTACGTATAATGCGAGTGACGAAATTTTCAGGATATTGTACATGTACAATTGATAAATATTACACATCACCTATACATACACTGGGGTACAACTACAGTAATTGAAAACTGATGCATCTTGAACACGACTATCAAACCCTGTGTTGAGAAAAATTGCATGTTAAGGCGTATTATTAAAAGTAAAGTCTGTGTCAAATTAAATAAAACATATATATATACGCATTATTTGACCATGAACAGAAGACTGTAGAAACGAGGGCGAGTAGAGCAATAGGAATGGTGGGAACAACATCAGTACAAGAACTAATATTTTCAGTAGTTTTGCAACTGGTCGTTGCTCAGAGTTACACAATATGTTTGTGACACCCCGTTAAACGTGAATCAGACAGAACATAGGCAAGGGGAATCACTCTTTCAAGCATGTTATCATTCTCGACATTCACAGTCGTATTCGCATAGACTTGTCTCATCCGAAATAATGTAATTTATCTGGTAGGGCTAAATTTATATATTTAGTATTTTAAGGGGGAATGCTATCAGAAATTTCTGTAATAGTTATAGTCTTTCGATAAACTTGCACATGTTACATTACGTAGTTATAGGCCTAATTTTCAAGCTCAGTGGGCATTACTACCTTCTCTGAAGTCCCCCTCCGACCCTGTAGCTCTATAATGACAACGTTTGTCAACTTCCCGATCGAAAAAATTCTAGGTCCCCAATGGGTGCTTGGTGTACTTTTGATTTCTCTGTCTTTCAGGTCACCCATAGTGACACGGCAGCTATCACTGCTATACAGAGGACCATTAAAACATCTCATCTCTAGTCGTGAAAATGCCATTAAAATTTCAGGAGATAAACCCTTATAATTATATTATATGCTGACAAATTAATGGGTGGTAAAGAACGTTAAATTTACAGCAACCCATTAAAATTCCCGCAATAAAGCACCATTAAAATTAATGATATTGTGGCTGGTTTTAATGGGAAAGTGATTGCATTTTAATGGCATTTTTAATAGTGTAAAAACTGGTATATCCATTAAAAGTTCCCATTAAAAACATTAAATGCCAACAAATTAAGTGCCCCATGAAAATCCTGCTAAAATTTCATGGGATCAGTATGGGATTTAAAGGCTATTAAAACTGCATTAAAATACCACAGACTATAGCTCATTTCGCGACAATAGACAATTAAAATGTCATTAAATTCGGAGCATTAACCAGCGAAATGGGGCTATAGTAACCGAAACTTGTATTCTGGTATGAATCAAAATCAAGGAGAAGCTAAAGTATGAGTTGCAAAGACTGTATTCCGTCAATACGTTGGATAAGATATTACAACATGTGAGATAAACAGAACTGGAAATGTCAGTTTCCGATGATCAATTGTGAGCGTTACGAACCAATGACAAGTGTATAAATTTAATGTTTTCCATATAACAGAATCTATGAAACCGGACTTTCGAGTTGCATCGAATGAATTAGCAGAATAGCATTGAAACTAGCGAACGAAAATGAAAACGAATCATGTGACCCCATTGCATATTACTTCACTACCTGTGGCATGCATATGCTGGCTTATTGAGAGTGTTCCCTGGTGTGGGGTGGACTTGACAGGTGCATAAAATTAAAGGCAGTTGGCTCTGTTGGGGGAGAAAGAGCGTATATGAGCCCATGTACTTCAAGATCCTCATGGTGCTCATTTAAACAGACAGAATCAAAGTGTGACTGAGATATATCATTCTCTAGATGACGACTAACGAAAAGAAAATCATATGGGTTGAGCGATACGAATTTGATATTAGAGGAATATCAGGATAATGAATGACGGACCAGACGTTTGTAATCAAGAGTCTAACAACCTTGGCACCACTTTGCTGTATGGCCGGCATCATGGTTGCTAAACAAATAACTACCATCTACCATGGCCATGGCTACAACAAGGCCTTTTTAGGCAACAACCGGAAAAATTTCCATGGACATCAGGGCAAATACAAAATGAAGTGGATCCCAATTGGGAAGGGGACTGAAGCTAGAACTTCAGGAGATTTTGAAATCTGTGTGGTCAGATATAAGTGGTTATCAGTCCTTAAAACATCCTGACACAATAATTTCAATACAAATATACGCGCAATCTTTTGGAGACTTAAATGTCAACTTACTGAATGGCAAAAGCTGGCATTAGATATCGAAATATTGGACATGATTACAGGGTATAAACCTTGACTTTGACAGTGTACCGCATTAACTGAGACCACCAAATGAAAAGTTATTCTCTCGGACTGAACAAATGATCATTGATCAGGAAATAGAACATTTACTCACAAAGGTGTGATTGTGGTAAGTTGTCATCAGGAGGGTTAATATATTTCCCCAATTTTGTTACCCAATAGCTGATGGATCAGACAGAATGATCTTAAATCTGAAAAAGTTGAATGAACATTTTCCACACTATCACTTCACAATGAGCATTGTTACCTGAGCAGTAAAGCTAATGACTTCGAACTATTTCATGGAAACTACTGATTTAAAAGATGCGAATTATTCAGTCTCTGTAGTAGATGACTCTCACCTGTATTTGAAGGTTCATTGGAGGGGTACTCTATTCCACTTGACTGTTTCCCAAATGGTTTGATCACACACAGTTGTTAAAACAGAATTTTCATTATTCAGGAAACTAGGGCACTTGTTGGCTGGATATCGATGATATTTGTCCCCCCTTGCAACGCCACCGGGGAACTTAAAAATTGGTTTCGTTTCATTTTGCATTCATTTCCGTGTGAATTCTTCATACGAGATTACTTTGAAATAATTCGTCGGATTCCTCCGAAATTTGGCATATATGGATTCCTTGCGACAAGACGTCGATTGATATTGCGTTTCAGCAACATTCGCGTGAAGGTGGCGCGCTACTGAGTTTTGTTCCAACCTTGTGTGGATGTCTGTTCGTGTCCGTTCATTCCGTTCCCGTCCGTGTAAATTCTTCGCAAGCAAGAGCTTTGAAATGTTTTGACGGATTCCTCCATATTTCGGCATATGCGTACCTTGTGACAAGATGTCGATTAGTATTGTGTTATTGAGGTACCTCCTCATGGGGACATTTTATCAAGTTTCTCTGTAGACATGTATTGCACTGGACTGGAGCCAAATTAAAAAGTAACTTTTACAGGCATATTTCATTGTCCGCTTCAGTGTTTTCAGTGTTGTGAGCCATAGGCTCCCAGAGCGGTGATGAAATCAGATGCCTCAAAAACAGAATGGGTGGCATATGTAATATGGTGATATGTGAGGGACCATGGACACCCTGAGGAAGCTGCTTTTCACATCAATTATCTTGAACTGAAGCAGCCTTTCTAACATTGATGTCTTATGAACATTTGATCATCAACAAGCATGTGGGACAAAGAATAGACAACACAACATCAGTTTCCACATGAGACATAGCCATTCGGATGTGTGTAATGAGATGGTCAATGATTTGGTGCTCGTGTCAGTCAAGAAATGTATAATCGCTATATCAGCCGATATTGTTGGCATTTTGAACATGAAGGCTGACCAGGAATCAAGGGTACATAATCTGAATAAGCAATAAAGCCCGAGGGTGACCTGTTTGCATCTAGGGTGAATAAGCATTTTTTTCAAATTTGTCTCACGTCGACCTGAACCTGGAGATCGGCTGTTGATCCGATCACATATGTATGGAAACATTCTATACATTCCTCATTTCAGGATCATCTCATTTGTAATTTAGAATCTATATACCATATATACAGGGTTTGTTAAATAAGCCACTCGAACAAGTAAAGGAAAAGGCAACGGGGGTAGCAGTCCTTCCAAACTGGTCAACCCAGGTGTGATATACTGAAAAGTCATGGTGCTCTTGGTAGATCATCCCACTCAGCTTACCAGGGGAGACGAGTCCTGCAACTACCAACTCAGCCAGATCAGATGCATCCATTTTGCAACAGGCTTCAGTTGTTTGTCTGCCATTTGTCAGAAAACACTTGCGAAATATCGGAATTTCGCCAGACACTTCGGATATCATTATGAAGAGACAGTGAGAAACGACAACAAGGGTTTACCTGATTAAGTGGAAACCGTACTTAAACCCTAGAGAACTACACCCAATTTCGACATCTGTGACCGAGGGTATTAATTTTCTCTTAGAATTAATAGCAGGAGGTATTGGTTACAGTGGAATCAATACTGCACGTTCGGCGATATCGTATCTATTGTTGGCTGAGGGTGATGCATCATTTGGAGTTCATCATTTAGTCAAACGTTTTCTCAAAGGAGTTTATGGGAAGAAACTTTCCTCATGCCGTTATATTTCAACTTAACTTGGTTTTAGAACCATGGCGGCCCCACCCTTTTAATGTTACGTTTTATTAGAACATTTACATTCATTGTCCCGAACGGAGGACATTCGTCCGAAACATTTGTGACTTATAGGTTGTGGTAGTTGCTCTATTAATTGGCGTTGCTTACTTGTCAGAATAATTGCAGTCATCTACAGGGAGAAATTATAATATAATCATATTCCTACATTGTGAAACGCCCTGCCAGAAAATACTGGATCGGGTGAGAATCGAACTCACGACTTAGGGGTACCGTTCCACAGCTCTACCGACTGAGCTTTTGAGTCCAATCGAGAACAGCTCGCCAATTTAATCCATTTCACTTGTTTTTCACAATGTAGGAATATAATTATTTTTCTGATCAGAGAATACAGACACTGCATGCTCTTGACATTTCACATATCAGTATGGACCTACAGGATAGCAAATGTGTATTTACTGTCCATACACTACTGAAACACAGAAGACTAGAATATCACGTCTCTCGTAATAATTGATGCCTACAAACAGGACAAAAGACTATGTGTTGTGTGTCATATACAGGTTTACTTGGAGAGGACATCTAGAATAAGATCGGATAACATTTAATGATAACGGATAAATTTTCATGACATATCAAACCCCTTCAAACCAATTATCACCAAGGAGACCATAACCAAATGGATCAAGATTGTGTTTGATACTGGTGGTAACGACACGGGCATCTTCGCGGATCATGATGCCTCATCTGTTTTCACCAGCGTGCAGTTAGACGTTATTTGTTGAATACCATGCTCGATCCGCCTTCGCATGTTACTTTCGAAATCAAAAGAGCAAGTAACGCGACATTGCATCAGTATGTTCACCTTTGGCTTGGCTATGCGTACCAAACATTTGAACTTTGTGAGGTTTTTTTTGTTGGTCTGCCCACATCTTAGGGGCTCTTTTGGAACCAATTCCTACATATTGAAAAGGTGATTCCTCATACTAGGATACCCTTTTCAATATGTAATTTCTCTATAAGAAACGATTTTAAAAATGTCATTCTCTATAAGAAACGTTTTTTAAAATGCCATTTCTCTTAAGGAAACTGTCTTTGAAATGGATAATTGTGCAACATTGTAACGAACATTCACTGTTTCGTTACAATGTTGCACAATTACAAAGTCCCTGAAGTTCGAATGTTGTTCCTTCCGTCTCGGTATAGCCAGTTTTACTTGAAGGAATATACGTGTTATGTTGATTTCATCTCAAATAATTGGCATCGGTGTTCCAATGATAACTATATGGAAAGTACGCTAACAGAAAATCTACGTGTAACATTATTCAAATTTGAATGTTATGACATTTTATTTGAATGTTAAAGTTATGTTTTGAACCCGGATAATTGGGAGGATTTGGAATTGATGTAATGAGCAAACGAGTATGTTAAGATGAAAGGAGTGACAAAATAAGACTGTACTTGAAATTCTGTTCGAAATCCTGGTCCATTTTTCATTCTTCGTTTGATTCCAGCAATGTAAATAATACCGAACAATAAATCAATATCTTCAATAAATGTCGCCAGACAACCGTGCAATACATGCATATACACATATCTTTTTAACCTTTTCTGCTTGGAATATTTGGCAAAATATCGAGAAAAAAGATAACGTCAATTTATCCTATACCAGCAAGCGTGTTCACAATTCCAACATGTGCATTTATTCTGTTGATAAACAAATCTACTACCAGATTATTTCGATATCTTTTTAGCTTTCACTTCTAGACTTTGCATGAAAAGCTCGCATCATTGTTCAAAAGTGATAGAGAGAGAAAATACGAAAACACAGAATCAAGTATTATAAGATGTTATTGTATATTTTTTTTTGTCAATAATATAAGTCGATACAATAATTTGTACAAACTATTATATGTCGTTATATGTAAAAAGGGGGAATATATATGATGATATATAATTATATATAGGTACATCGTATAAATAAAATATAAATGTAATCACAGGTATCACAATTGTAGATGTTTCTATTTCTTTCCGTCCGTGGAAAAGTCTGTTTTCTTTTTCGAATATCTGACTATCATATATGCTCAAATCCATGAGTGTCAAACAGAAAGTTAACAATCGTCTTCATTTGGAGCCCCGTTGTCATCCACACAATGTGAAACTTGACTAGGCCACCGATCGCCCCTATGTGAGAAATAGAGAAGACCTACACACTAAAATTGGTGATATCATATCGTCGTCTTCATCATCGCCATCACAGAGAAGTGGTACCAAAATGTAATACGTCTCCATAACGGTACCATAGAGGTACCTACCTGAGTGCAGACCCGCGTCGGAATTTGTCCACCGCTCTCAGAGCAGACTGTTGGAAGTTGGTTTCCGTTCTGGCACGGTTTTGCTACCATTAAACGGAAGATTCACACAATTCAAATACGTTTCTAATGTTAAGATTTTTACCTGAATATAAAATGTACCGAATATCTCTTGCCACTGATGAGGGAACATTATTATGCTATTCATTTATGTGTCTTATTCCCGAACATTTGAGCGCTGCCAGACTTGCCACGGTTTGTGATGCACGAAAACGAGGCTGTTTTAACTGAAGACGCCGTATTAAGGATTGGGACGTCATTTGCAGATTGGTCCAACACCACCTCCATACCGAGGTGTCCAATTTTAAAATTAGTACCACTCACGATCTAATACAGTGGTGGAATATGTTCAAATGCTCAGTGTTTATAGTATGGTCATATAAAAACGATATTTCATCTTTTCATTGCTCTTTCATTTTGACGACAGGAGAGCCTTAAACTTTGACGTAATTAACAATTCTACGTGACGTTGCTGTGACTCAACATTGGCATGAAAATGGCTGCGCCCAGGTGCCCGGAAATAAGACTAAGAAATGAAAAAAATAATCCTTTGTACTCCACAGTAGCAATACATATTTGGTACAGTTTATATTCAAGTACAAAGGTTCACAGTGGTAGCATATTTGCATTGAGTGAAACATTCCATCAAGTAGAACACACAATATTCACCGTTATAGTCCACTGCGCTGTAAACATGATATTTTACCTAAGAAGACTGTGTTGTGTACTTTCGATGATTTTCACCACATAACAGTTCTGGGATTTCACACGTCGATCACTGATATATGTGTGATGTCTATACTCATAGAATCTTACTAAGATTGTTCATTATAGAAGATATGACTGGAGACGGTGCTTCGGTCGGATGGAAGCCAACGCTCTCTTGGCATAGTATAAAATAATCGCTGCGCACAATGGAGGCGATTGAAGACCAAGACTAGTAACAGCGGGTGCTCCAACTGCTTTAGTATCGTCCTGTGTTTAAAGTTACTGGTACCCGTAGGATAGTAGCCGTCTAATGCTTGTGTTGCTGTGATATGTATCCGTTGTTTCGTGCAATGTCGCTCGTTTAGGCATGACTACATTGAGTTTTCCCTGAAAATGCCTAGTAAACAGCCTCTATTAACGTAATCACCAAATATATTTCCATGGGATACGCCTTCGAGAACATCAAGTTGCACTTGAATAAATATTTATTTTGAAGTGGAGATTCGATACCATAATAGTCCACATATGACATTTTTGGCATTGTCATTCTAGTGTTTGAGGTAAGTAATTCCATACGTAAATTCCGTTCCAGCAGCCAGGTGTGATTTTGCATTGTAGCAATTTTCCATCCGGGTAATACTGAGCCAGCATTCTGGGATTAAATTCCCGATCGCGTGCCTAGTGAAAAAAAAAACTCTGCGCAATAAATCATTTCAGATGTTCCATTGTATGACGGCGTATAATCCAGTTTTGCATCAAGTGACTGTTCAGTTCAAATCATCAAAAACACTTGAACAGAGGCCTATCCAGTGCATCATGGGATATTGTACAGTTTCCAATCATTTGATTGGTCAAATTCAAATGTTTAAAAACAAATCCAATATGTTCATTGGCACATGGAAGGAAATGGAAGATCGTCTAGCCAATCATACTGGTGGATGGATAAGTCGTCAACATAAACATTCGTCTGTGAGTCACTCACGCTGAAGTCGGTTAAACAGTACTTCTTTTTATGAATTCTTGGAAGTTAGCACTCATATTTGGTGAATCTATCCTAGCACCGTTATTCAGCCTTTCATGGAGAATCCGAATACTATTCACAAATCAATTCGCCGCGTAACAGGAAAACCAGCAATATTTCAGTTCACGCGCACATCACATTTCAACGAATTCTCATTCTTTGGACGTCATATTACGGTAATCCAATATCGGGAAGTGAAATAATAACATCGATCAATCCCAGTGTATTCTGCGTCTCTTCACAACAGGGCTCGAAACCTTGCGTAATATTTTGATTCACTTGTGTTGTTCTTCAACAGATTAAATTGTTGTCCGTACTCTCAAAATACAAGATGTCCTGAATTAGGACACAACTCCTGCAATGAGAAAGAAGAGAAACATATCAGAGATAGCAAAACATAAGGGGTCTTCTTCCGATGTATCGAATTTAAATAACTTGAGTTGCTGACAAATTTAAAACAGCATTTTCCATAAACACAGCCAACGTTTACTGATGATGAAAGTCATCGGGAAGCTAACATACACTGCAAACTTTTTGCCGAAAGTTTTAAGGCAATTTACAGTAGTTTTAATGCAGCAAAGTTGCCAAATAATTTATTGTAAATATATACAATAAATATTGCGAAAATTACAGTAATTTACTCTAACAACAACATTAAATGGTGTATTCCGCAATATTTACTTACATTTTACAGTAAATTGCTGGTCACTTTGCTGCGCTACTGTAAAATGTACAGCTAAAGTTTACAGTACACCGTTTCTTTGCTGCTTCAGAGGTAACAGAGTATAATGTTACCAGATATGTAATATCCAGACGTCAATATCACTGAATGATATAAAATCACAGAAATCCATGATCATACCATATTCAATGATATTATCCAGACTACGCGTGAATGAAATGTGACGTTTTAGTCAGTGACAGCCTGAGCCGAGGTCACACTATAGTTTTTCTTGGTCAAACAGATCTGGTAACCAGCAAAACACATAATCAATGGCCATATTTTATTGTATTGTATTGTATTGTATTGTATTGTATTGTATTGATACTGATAATTCATCAGTGATGACCAGATTTTCTCGATGATTCTTGCAGATGTTGCTAGTACTTTATGAAATCTGACAATGTAAACTATTATAACCCTTCTAATTCTAACATCAGAAATATCCTGCCCTTTGCTGCTATTGTTTTCGAAATGTGTACATGGCAAAAAGATTATTTGTTGAATAAAGGCTTCAGGTTCGACATTCCGTGCATAACCTTCGTCCGTAAGTTGAATTTTCGCGTCATTACCCATAAAACGTTATTGTCGATGTTGCTCGCACCTGGATCCAAAAGACAAGTACATGTATAAATAAGCACAATTTTCAATAAAATTCTGTCGGTGGCAGTGTGGAAAAGTGCTCCGCGTGGAGTTAGGGAACCAGACAAAAAGACAACCAATCAAATGACACCAATCTCCACTCACCAGTATATTCCCTGAAGCTACCTTCCCCTCTGACGATGGATGTTTCGTCGTCTGACAGGTAACTCTCCAAAAACTCGAAAGCTTCAGTCGTTATATTTTTACCTGGTAATACAAGCAATTTCGCTGTTATTACATATGTATACTTTTAAATCTGGTCACATTCTTACATTATTTCAGTACTTTCATAAGCCCAAATGTATTTTTTAGCTGATTTGTTCCGGTTAATTATATTATATGGCGATAGTGTTAATTTGAAAACTCAGGTAATGATAATTCGAAGACATTGCCATTATGAGGTGATGGTAATTTGAAAACATTATCAATATCGGTAATGGTAATTTTAAAGTCACTGGTAATTTTAAGGCATTTTTATTATTATTAATTAAAGGGTAATTTGTAGGCTCCGTCATTATCAGGTAATATCAAATTTAAGGCGCCATCAGTATTCGTTTCACGTATGCTTGTAATACGTATACTGTTACGGACCAAGAAGAGCAAAATTTGATTCCAAGCAATGTATTTTCTGAACGTTTCCGTTAAGAACCAAATGAAATATAGGTGTTAATTTGAACAGGCTTACCTTTACTTTCTAAGTCGGTAATATCACTGGCTACGTCAAAATCCTCCATTTTCTTGAAGTTTTCTGACAAATCGTAAACTGGTTTATAACTCTGCTCGGCTCTACCCGACGACGTAAAATAGCCAACATCTTCGTCAATATCACCCTGTTTCGATGGCGCTCTGTTCGCTGGTGACGCAGCACCACTTATCTCCCCTGCCAATGAATCCACCTGAACCGCCTTTTCAACGGAAGACGGTCGATTGCTGGTCGTAGAATACGATGTTCGTAATTCAACAGGAATTTCCTCTTTCTGAGGATTAGGGTATCTATTGTCTTGGTGTGCATAGGAATCTGTACTTCCAGGACTGTATATTGTTGTTGTTGTTGTATTGTCGGCAGACTGATATACCGACGTCGGTTCCCACTTGCCCTCGTGTCTAGAAGTCTCAATGGAGGAAACCGGAGTGTTCTTGGAAAGAGGAAGTTCAGGTCGAATTTCCGCGGCCAAATTGGAGGTGGATGACTTCATTTTGTTCCCGTTGCGCTCCCTAGTTGGTCCCTTATTGGGGCCTCGATTGGGGCCCCAATGACTGCGGACTGGTATTTCGATTGGCTGATGTTGGTGTACTTCGACGAAAGCAGTGAATTTTTTGTTGGAGTAAGGAACTCCTCGTCCGCCGTTCAGATCGGCCGGTCCACTGTGTCGGTTATTCTGATTGGACCGCCGACTGGATCGATCCGTGACGTCACTAGCAGACCGTTTGACTCTGGTCTCGTGATCACCATCGTCTACATCGCGTTCGTGGGCACCAGCACGCGGAAGACTGTCTTGAATCAACATTGCTTGAGAGTTGTACACTGAAAAAAACAAAAAAACAATCGCAATTAATTTTTTTCATCACTTAAATTACAAGTGTAACGTAATATAAAACCATTCTTAACTGCCGTATTTATTAGCCCCACTACATGTACATTGTTGATGTGTTATTGCGACTCCTTATAATCCTTGTTTAGGTCTCTTGCCTCTCAATCGCCAGAACCTGGTCTAGATCCTATAGGGTCGTATATCACTGTGAAAAAATTGTGTTGAATTATTATTTGTTTATCGGGAAATTCTGCTGATTACCCTTGACTCCGATATTCCGCCTCTGTACATTCATTCATTGTGACTATATGTTAAAGCGGCGTAGATTGAGCGCTAGGTCGGCGTCGGGTCATACAAACATCCGAATTCATATTACTATCAAGAGTGCTGTATCTCAGCGAAGCTTTCATAGTGTGTGTTTATGTGGGCACCATGAACTCGAATGTCCCATTCCATGGAGACTATGCGTAGTAATAGCCTTATGAATATAAAGGTGCATTAAAGAGAAGCAAACCGATGTTTGGACAAGTTGCACCGTGAGTAAACGGAAGCAATTATCATCTTCTGACATCATGGCATGTCCCAATCCTTCTATGGTCTACTGTTCATCAGTTCGCCAGCAAGGGTGTATTCTTTCTCTTTCAAAAATCATTCCATACTCAAAACTGCCCAGTCGTCGCGGTCAATACGCCATATCATATTACCGGTTCGTGGCAGTTCAATACATTTGTATTTCAAATATGTGATGTATGTTGTACCCTCTTTAACATGGTCCATTATCTTAATCATAGGCCAGACATTTTACCCTTCCCCTGCTTATATAATTTCGGAGCTGGCCACCAGACTCTACTGTCTCCCCATGTTGCGAAAGCCCGGTGTATCAGCTGACCTCCTTCGACAGTAAAACAAGGGAGACCAGCAATATCACGGGGAATATAATTTCTTGCGCTTGACAGGAGGAAATAGCACGAAATTACTTTCTCCTGGGGGAGCAAGAATCACATGTGGAGGTGTGAAATGTTATAACAGGTGAGCGTCCTGTGAGCTGTTATAACATTGGCGGGGGGTTCTGGTTTAAATAGAGGTCAGTTGTATGGTCAGGCCATCTCGTCAGCGGTTTGCTAAGCATTAACACACGACAGTGTTATACCCCGTGTTTCATCCATATAGCCTGGTGTCGCTATACTCCATCAGTTTGTCTGTACGTCTTCAACAACCATTTGCAGATTTCGATCCTTACCGGAGTATATGGCCGCTTAATCAAACGGCGTTGTGCGTTCTTTCCGGCATAGTTGACATGGACAGGCAGTCCGTACAGGAAAAAATTTGACTCTTCCAGAGAGATAAAACTGATTTGCTGGATCAGATAAGCAAACATTGCCCGTTTAACACGAAAAGAGTTCCCATGGAAAGGAGTTCCCATGTAAAAGAGACGGCAACATTACAGCATAACTTTACGGTGAAATGAAGGCGGTTTGAGCCATATTAACGTGATCAGTACAGGATCTACAGTACGGTGAAGTTGATTTTGCAACTGATTTATCGACAGAGGGAC
Organism: Hanleya hanleyi; assembly: GCA_036873755.1. Classification (NCBI taxonomy): domain Eukaryota; kingdom Metazoa; phylum Mollusca; class Polyplacophora; order Lepidopleurida; family Hanleyidae; genus Hanleya; species Hanleya hanleyi. The sequence continues at coordinate 72,765 of JAVTVY010018117.1, forward strand.
ACAGACGCTACGTGATCATAAACAGCTGAATTATTTCCGATTCATCTCAGACTGTTGGGAATCCCGGAATATTATGTGGTCACTGACCTTGCTACCAAGTCCGATGAAGACCGGAAGATTGCCAGGGCGGAAACGGCGGATGCGAGAGCTGATATACAAGATCGAGCAGCAGCTTGTTGCACGATGCAACCTGGTATGGTGGGATATATACCCCTTTTTCAGTATAATAGCTATGGATATGATATTTTGCTCTATGATAATATCTCATTTACTCTCGTTACAGATTTCACGAAGCATTTATGCAGTACGTGAATGCAATGCTACTATATTTAATAAAGGTAGCCGGTGTTTCCCAGAACTTGTTTTGGAAGGCGAGATCAGCGCCGAACCCTTGAGTGTATGATGAAGGAAGGTTTGACAGATGAGCGGATGAGAATTTTCTATCTTGTTACATGATCGCTGCATTGTGTGATGTATATGATCGTCAGGAGTCAAAATTTCAGGTCCACTTCAGGTGTTGTAGACAATGCATTTTACCTTTTCAGAAACAGTTGTATTGTGTATCTGATAGGTTGTTCAAGGCCAATCCCAACAGAATTCACCTCATGCTATTTGAAATGTATCATATTGATTAGAAATGACAGGTGCGCTACCAGTCCATTGTCTCTATTGATTACTATTGTCCTGTTGTGATGTGATCATTTGCATATAAATCTTGGAAGGGAAAGCATATTGTTGGTCAAGGAATAATGGAGATTTTTACATATGAGACTAATTCCTACGGAGTATTGTTGTTTTAACATAACTAAAATGGAAGTTGATGCCATGACACATGGAAATGAATTGAGCTGCATCAGCGCTACTGTGAAACATGTGAAATTCGGGAAGACATTTATATTTTGTTCTATGCTATTGAAAAATGGCCAAAATATTGGCAACCACAGGAGGTGGTGGTGATTGGTCAGTGATCTGATATTGAAATGTTAAAGAGCTCGACACGGAAAAAATTGTCGGCAGTTCATATAGCTGTATTTCATAGCTTTACAAATATTTTAAGAGCTCAAAAGAATTGATAATGGTTTGCAGACGAACAGAATATGGAAAGCATAATATACAAAGGAAGTATGAAATTTGTCTAAAAATGACTAGCCATGTCGATTGAATTATGCTCTAGCTATGTCGATTGAATTATGCTAACAGCAGAACGTTCATTTGGAAGTTCAACTGATACCACGCTAGAAAAAAGAATAAGCTGTTTATTAGAG